>JAMBLF010000723.1:0-209409 GCA_030578115.1 Leucoptera coffeella
GGGTTAATAAAGGTTATTTTATTATATATAAACTTACGCAATAAGTCCCGTTAATTATTGATCATACTTATATGATGCTTTTAATATGTTAAAATACATTTTCTTGATACTTTTCAACACACATACTTTACAAAGAGACCAACATACTGAGATTTACACTCTTTTATCACTCTTGTACATCTCCAACATTGGCCCAAGACACTTGTGTTGAGTAAACTCGAAAGACAAACTCAAGGAGCGCCCCCTAACACAAAACTTTTGAAAAGGAACTCTAAGAAATCCCGATTCAGTTCCAAAGATACCCAAACAACAACAATGGCGGAGCTTCCGCCGAACGGAAACCGGATAGAAGGACACCGAAACATTCGCGCTGTATAGATTTGACTTTCTGGATTGAAGTCACACGAAGAGGAATTTTTGGCATATTTTCATATTTGTTATTATATTTCAACATAAATGATAATAACCGCCGAGTGTGTATGAGAAGATGTATGAGTCTCAACGAAGCGAAAGTGGTCTGTCAGGACAAATGGGGATCCGTGATCTCTGCCTACGCCTCTACTGGGAATCAGGCGTGATGTGTATGCATATATGTATGTTTCAACACTCTGCCTACAACGTCACGTAAGTTACTCTTATATTGCATTAGGAAATAAACGTCATCAGTTCATATGAGTAAATTGTTCCTTTTATAAATTATAGGAAAAACGTTAATCCCTACTACGGTTGTGATTATGATTCGTAGTAGCAATATTCAATTACTACGAATTGCTGTTATTAGTTTCTACAACAATATATTGGATAATTCCACATACAATTTTGTACTGATCCCTTAAATCCCTTAAATTTTGGTTTAGATACCATTCATTGTTAAAAAACTACGTATATTAATTAACTGATTCAATTATAAATTTTAAAAACTATTTACCAAATTTAATTGGTTTTCTCATTTAATACAATCTAACGTCAGACGCCATAATATAAGACATACAGAATATACCTACAGTATACTATATTCTGAAATTAAATGTATCTTCGCCCCTTATGCTCTATAAACCAAACTATCAATTTAACAATGCCTTATCCATGCAATATATATGATTTAGCATAATTCAACAAAGAATATAATTAAAAATAAGTTTCCGTTCGACCATCATCATATCACCAAAACAATACCATACACTATGTGAGTTATGCGGATGAATGATAGCAGATTTACAAAAGGAATACATATGCGTGAATGTGAGTGAAGTGAAAGGGCGATTACGTAGGGGACGGCCCAATAAGACATATAACAGTTAGATAGACGCTATATTGAAAAAGTGTGACGTAAGGAGTACCTATAACCACCGAGTGTGTATGAGAAAATGCATGAGTGTCAATGAATCGAAAGTGGTATGTCAGGATCAAGACAAGTGTGGATCCGTGATCTCTGCCTACCCTTCTACAGGGAATCAGGCGTGATGTGTATGTATGTATATCCCAGTAATACACCTTTAAAAGACCACATATACCATCCTCTACTACTGCTATCGTGTGAACGCCCACCTAGGCTTGGGAGTGGATTAGGCTGGAAGTTGTGACGGGTTTTTGTACTCAAGAAGGATTCTTTCAAATTAAGTTACGGCTTTTTGTAAGAACAGGATGATGGCAGGCGCCATTGTTCTCGGCTTTGGAACGTAAAAAGTGGAATTTATGTTGGAATTCAAGGTGATATACTGCATCTTGATGTTTGAAAGTATTGGGGTTGAACCACACATATGTTTGTTCCATAAAAGTAGTTGCATTGAGTACTGAGTATCTGGTTAGTATAATTATTCACGATCTCGAAAATGGATATCCGGACTTCTGACTTGTAGGGCAAGGGTTAATGATGTGAAAACATTTACCTTTATTTTTTGTTTCATTCTATTATGTATTTAAATAAGGTTAGCAACTATAGATGTAACGAGCAACTGAATCTGCATTTTTTTCTAAATGAAAAATAAGTACCTTACGTAACAAAAGATGGATAAATAACCTATCGTAAATATTTTGAGGTAATAAAACATATTTCAAAATCACAAGAACAACGGGGAATTTAAAATATTAAATCAATAATTTTAACAATAAAACGCATTCGAAAGCTTAAAAAATGCGACATTGCAGTGATAGTATACATAAAATATAAATAAAAAAAAGAAGCCCTATATAAATGAACTCACCCAAAACAAATATAAATGAACTAAATAAAGTAAAACAAATTACTTATATAATGCAATAAAATCACGGTGGGAAATTTAATAACGAGTTTGTCAAACCATAAATCCTTCGAACACAAAACATCAACACCTGAATCAACTTTTCTAGAAGTTTCTTTAATTTTGGCGTGAAATGTCACCTCGTATTTAATAACAAACTCTCTAACAATGTGACTAAATTAAAAAAGCTTTCCTAACCATTCGCTCTATATGCTAATGCTGTTTCAGAGATCCGCTAAGCGAAGAAGCCTTTTTTTAGTTTAATCTTGTGGAGTTCATATAAAAGCTACAATACGAATATTACAGGAAAGTCTAAATAAAAATCATTATACGTAAAATAGATAAACTATGATAATAAATACATACTTATTAAAAGTAAAATGTCCATGTGATCTTTTTTAAGCTGCAAAGAATAAATAATTAAACAATCGTAACGAAAATTATTTAAGAAATATTAACTAGACTCAAAATGAAAATGCCTATACTAAAAACCTGCAATCGATGAAAGTTCATTTTGTACTTTACAGAATATTGAATACAATATATTATCTTCTTCACGACATATAATATAAATTGTAGTGATTGCCTCGGTACTTATGTGTAATTTTAGTTACCCAACTAAATTTTAGTCCAATAAACATTTAAAAAATGCACATTGACCCTTGGACTTCCAGTTACATCTTTTGACATATAAGGATACTGGTTACCTAATTTAGTCAATACATAAACCGTACATATTCTAGACTGGCAAAAATACAGTAAAAATATTTTAAACCATACCGAACCCAACCAATAAAAATCGTCACCGTTTTCACAGCGAGCGAATAGAATATTTAGCTCTATTTTCCGCCGCGAACAAAAAAGGCCGTCAGTCATCTGACAGAAACCAATTATTGACTTGTCTGCGTTTGGCGATAGAAAATCGAAAGTCATTAAATTAGTATGTTTTTTGACTTTCTAAGCCTACTTGTACAATTGGCTGTCAACTCGAAACGAATAAGGCTAAGTTTTTAGTTTTGTTTCAATAAATATTAAATTGTACGTATAATTTATAAACCTACAGTAAAATAGTCACATATAATTCATGATTGAAACTCGTTTGTGATAGACAGAAAAATCAGTGATCTTTTAGATGTGCAAGGCTTTCATTACATCAGGTAGACGAGTACCTTGTGTAACTGATGGTTAATAATCACATTTCTCTGATAGTAACTAGTACTTCTCCATAAAGATTAGCGATATACCTGCATCGAAACATAGCACCTACAATTGCACGTTAGCACCAAGTTAGTTACCCATCTAAATACTGACATCTTCAACATGCCTCAAGTTTGATGAAATAACAAAAAACTATATATCATGACGGTCAATGTCAAATGTCATTGTTAATCCAGTTTTTATTTAGTCATTGCATTTCATAAATTCATATGAGACAAAAATACGTGAACAGAACCTAATTAAACAACAAAACAGCACATGCAAAGCTAATAAAACTTTTGCCCAACTCACTAGTTAGCCGCAGTAGATATTAATACGCCTCTAAAAGCAGCATTGAATTAATTAAGTCCTTGATAACTAAGGGAACACGAAATCATAATGAGATTTCTCATAGAGAAATTCTATCTGAACGCACAAAGGGAATCGTGTGAATTAGCTCGCGTGTACATAAGCAATTTTAATAATGATCACAATTGGCTGCTATACGGAAGCCTTGATGGTAGTTCCAAAATTATTCGATAGATGGCGACACTATTTGCGGTTTATTCAACAATGCGCCGTTTTGTATACGAGTTTATATGTACAATGACTTTCATACAATCAGTACTTTGTATGTGGTTTTCTCTTTCACATACTCGTATATACTATACTTTTATATGTTTATAGTATATGTTGGAATATTATGAGTACTCAAGTCTTATTGTACCAATACTACTAAAATATTTATCTTTATTTTGTTATAGAGAACCTATATAATAAATATATAGAAATTTAGTTTCATAGGTAGTATTTCTTAGCCTTTAATTTCCTCTTAATACAATAAGCAATCTAAAGTTACAATAGAAAATAATTAAGAATTTTACCACTATACCCTTAACAACCTCATATAACAAACACCTACACAATTCTTCAAACATCCCCATCTGTCACTATACTACAAAACACAGATTCCGTACTTCTGTACCAAAAAGGAGTAAGCCTGTAAACATTTGCTCTAACCTAGTGAGTCAAGAGGTCTTGGCGTAGCATCGTGAAGCACCACTTACCTAGAGGGAAAAATCACGTGGACGATAGCCCGAGATAATACGTGAGATTTATTCCACAGTTTATACGGGTAGGATTCGTAGCGGCTTTTCTGTATGGTGCCAGTGTTTCTGGTATGTGTTAATTCTGTTTAATATAATAGACGCTTATTTTTACATCGTTTATATATAGGAGATAATATAAATACATTAACAAAACGATTGGAAATAATACGGTGAGGGAAAACATCGTGAGGAAACCTACTTCGGAATAGGTAGGTAATAGTGAAAGCTTGTAAATGGTGACTTGGCTTACCACCTGTCACATTGAGTACTGACTATCTGGTAAACACGTGGGTTCGAGGTGGCCATAGAATTGTTACCTTCGCAATTGATGGACACCTGAACCTCTGACTACCCCACAAGGGTTAATGGTCGTAAACGCGTTTGACGTTTTTCTTTACTCCCCAGTTTATACGGGTATGGTTCGTAAGGGGTATTCTGTAGGTGTTTCTTGTAGGTGTTTATTCTGTTCAATACAATAGGTACTTTGGCTTCCTTGACACTCATACACCTCCTCATTCATACTCGGCGGTTATAGGAATAGTATCGTTACCTTTTATTCAATAATAGTTTTTTCCAAAAATAGTTATAAATAATATTATATAAAAAATAATATATAAAAAAATATATATTTGTAGTTTTAAGAGATTCGCGATTTATACTCATGATTAATAACTAACGAGACTTATCGCGTATGTTTTTATATAACAAAGTTACCTTTATTAACCCGACGTTTCGGCTACGTTGCAGCAGCCATGGTCACGGGCAGTCTGCCTTGTATTTGTGTTATTGTGTGCACAAAATGTATGTGGTTCCAAATTAGTTGCTACTTCAAATGCACTCTCAAAATAAGTGATTTCGCCACACATTTAAAAGGTGAACGTTGAGTGCTTAATTTATTCCGAAGCATTTAAGTTTTAAACAGAGCCTGTGTTTGTATTTTAAGCATCAGTAAATGAATATGCATATGGTTTTAAATATAACATTCGTTATTATTTTGAATTCGTTCTCAGCTGACTTGATTGAGAGAAACATAATTCAAGTAGTTTCATTTCTTCTCGCAAAGGTAATTAGGCTAGTCTCACATGTTAAAACTTAGGGATTAGACACATATATTTATTTGTAAAATGTATAATCCTATGTTAAAAACAACTAAAAGATTGTGATAAAAATAACGCGACGAAACCAAACGCTGTATGGAAAAGATCTTAAGGTTTACTTATCAATCTCTCCTATTTGGATTTGACAAATGCGACTCTACATAAAATACAAACATACATTCACATGTCATTGGCTATACAGGGATAAGCAGAAATGCACTCGATAATCACAATTTTATATTTGTATCAGTGGATTTACCACAATTTCAGAGATAAACACGCAAACATAACCTGACTTGGTATACCAATCACGATTCTTTTATTGTGATAGTCCCAAATCAAAACCTTAAAAAACCCGTAGTATTGATTGCGTCATACAACAAAGACAAACAAACGCCGTTCTGTTTACTCAGTTTTACCAACTTTTAACCGAGGCTAGTCTGAGAATTAAAAAGCTAACTAGCTGCCATTCTTAGAGTATAAAGAAACTGGGATCAGTGAAATATATTAAATGATTGGCTAATGACCTATCACCGCAATTTCATCAATGCCTTTAAAAATATTAATTATTAATTCATCATCATCTTATGGTACCCCAGTGGTACAAAGGGCCTTTGTGAGAAGTCGCCAACCGCTCCTATCCTGTGCCTTGCACTCCGCGTCCCTCCAACTCAACCCAGCCGCTCTCAACTCAGCGTCGACTGTGCGCTGCCAGGTGTGCGCCGGCCGGCCTGGGCGTCTGCTCCCGTGCAGCCTCCATGTGTATGCTGCCCTGGCGATGTTGACTTCCGGTCTTCGGAGTGTGTGCCCTATCCACTTCCATTTACGTTGAGCGATTTCACGCTTGATTGGGACTTGGTGGCATTGCTTCCATAGATCCTCGTTTCTGATAGTGTTCGGCCAGAATATGCGAAGTATGAACCTCAGGCATTTGTTGAAGAACACTTGCAGCTTGTTCGTCAGTCCCTTTGTTTCCTTCCACGTCTCGCTGCCGAAGAGCAAAACAGACTTCACAATGCAATTGAAGAGGGAAATCTTGATCCGCCTGGTAAGCACATTAGAGTCCCTGACCGGTTTTAGCTGGGCAAAGACGCCTTTCGCTTTCCTTATTCTGGCGTCAACGTCGTCACTAGCTCCACCACTTTCAGTCACCATGCTGCCGAGATAAGTGAACTTTGCGACAGATTCTAGTGGGGCACCGTTGAGCATTACAGGCCGATTCTCACATGACTGAACACGCATTTCTACGGTTTTCTTAGCGTTGATTCGTAGTCCCTTCTCTTGAGCTTCCTCTTTTAACAAGTCAAGTTTATTAATTGATTTATGTTTACTAATAATTCATTATTGGAATTCCAAATTCAATTAACATTAATTGTAATAGATATCGCAATATTAACAATAAATGAAATTCTTTTATTAAAATTCATAACAAATAGAAGATCATCTATGAGAAGGTTAATGGTTGTGAGTAAAGCAAGAGTTTAGTCTGGATCGTTTCAGATGGCGATCAATAGTATTAACTTATGCTTTTTGGGGACGTATAGGCGTGAATTTATATGTATATACATTTTGTTTTAAGACCTCGACATTCATGTTCAATTTGACCTAGAAAACGATTCCATGTTTCTATCATTCCCAAATGTATTGCAAGAAGTATATATGTCGCCAAGCGATTCGTCCATTTATTTCCTACCCCACCGAAGTGAAGTGGCCAATCAATCAGTGGGACAAAGTGAGCGCGTCAACACTAAAAAGGCCTATTCCTTTCCGAGATTTATTGGTAAACACTCGAGTTGAATAGACGCTGGTTTTTGCTTGACTTTCTCTAAGGAAACGACTGAATGCTGCTCGTATTTGTTGCTTTTCATGTCTTGTTTAGGTAAATGTAAAAGGTTTGGGTGTAATATTGGGGACTAGTTATCTTTCTTGCTCTGTTGTTGAGGTTGTCTAAGAAGCTGAGAATATATGGTCAGGTTAGGTTAATATTCCCAAAGGGTACGTAGGGGCCGGCTCAATTAGACATATGACAGTCAGATAGACGCTATACTGAAAAAGGGTGACGTTAGGAAAACCTATAACCGCCGAGTGGGTATGAGAAGATGTATGAGTGTCAATGAAGCGTAAGTGGTCTGTCAGGATCGGGACAAAAGGGGATCCGTGAACTCTGCTTACAGGGAATCAGGCGTGGTGTGTATGAATTTATGTATAGTAGGTTAAGAGTAGATTGGATTTACTGGCAAACAGTCACCAACTATAGCTATTTATCTCATTACAATCTCGATAGTAATTAAGGCTTTTGTCGACCCTTCAGAGAAGGAAAATATTATGTATTTGTTGTGTGTATATATACACAATACACGCTCTCGTTATTTATTTCAAAGTACATATAATAACTAATAAATAAAGTATTATAGCTAGCTAGTCTTTTACCTATAAAAACTAAATATAACCTCCAACCTCTTGATAATTTGTTTTAAAATACTAGAAACTAGAGAAATAAGTTTCATATTTTTCTCCAAAGTTGATGCCTAGGTGTATAATAGCGGGAAATATCCTTATAACATGACATAGGTACGAGTTTCGATTCCCGGTAGAGATAAAGTTGGAAACTATCTCAACTTTGTTTGCCAGTCCGAATGATATTTAACTATACGAGAATATAATACTATGTACTTTCAGTCTGTAGGATATGTTTTATTATGTTATAAATTGAAGATATATTTGTATGACAATTTAATAATATATAATAATAATACAAGTGGCTAGGAGTAGTATTAACTTTTCCGCAACCATGTTAATGTTAAAGGAAAACAGTCAAATTAACGAAGTAAGTAAAATCGCAAATACTTATTTCATTTTAGTCACATATTGTGTCAGGTTCTCATTACTATGAAGGTGGCATGAGTGCATTAATCGTGATATTATGAATCACATCTTTGTATTTAAACTTTTTAAAATAAATTTGTTATAAGTTATTGATATTAAAACCTTTTCATCCTTTTCGGGACGGACTGGAATTTAAAGAAACGATAACATTTTCTAGTGCACTTTACAGCATGAATTTTTCATTGAAACATTGGGTTTTATTATGTGATATGGAAAATCGGTAAAGGTTTCTAACCCATTATCAAATAGATTCCATTGACCCCTAGTACCTTATTAGCTTTTTCTTATATTTCTAGATTTTTATTGTTTTCCTTAGTAGTCTTCTACAATATGTAGGTAAGAATGGCAGCTAGTTACCATTCTTTTTACGTCCCAGTCTAGTATACGGCAAAACGGTACTATATGTTCTTTGCAGCGTAATATCTGAAAAACCCCCACTATTACTTACGAGTACAATAAACCGAGACTTAACCAACTTATTACATAACAAATGATAACGAGCAACAATAAAAGACGAAAACAGGCGATAAACAAGTTCCTTGGCAACCCATCAAGTAAGTCACGGACGGAGCCGCGGGCAAAAAAGCACATGCCATGATATATGGGCAAAAGTTGGGCGAGAACATCTCTCGAGTGTATTTTAACTCTTTTGAATACATCATCTTTCATACTTTTGTGAATTTTTATTATAAATCTTTCCTTCTTGTTCAAGTTGCGAAGGTTCGGATTGCAATATGAAGTTGCGTTGAGATTTTGCATAAATATAAGCTATGTTTTCAGCATGCTTTCAGTCATCTATGGTCCGTCAAAGTCAACAGTTGAGTGAAAGTTGAAAATAACGATATTAATTTTAAGTAGAAAGAAGACCAAACTCTCGTTTGCTTTATCTTGCCATTGTTTATATAAATCAATGTGTATTTTATAGTCGCTGTAAATCAAGAATATTTATTTAATTAAACGCATGACTAAGTTTTTAATTAAAACTTTTATTTAAAAAATCATTACAGCCCCAATATTCAAGCTAAAAAGTGACCTAGTAGATATTATATCTCCGAAATTCTCATTATCCCAGAAAGGACGGACGTGAATGTGTGTACATTATATGTATGTATTTTACAAATTTTATGCTACCTCTTGTCTACTTCTATACGTTATAATGTGAATAAAATGTAACCTACATATCCTAACATAGACGGAAGTTCGTCATTCAATTGCTAGACATATCGACGTTCAAACCAGTTTTTGGGAAGCGATGGACTGTCAATAATTTCGTGTTATTTCCTTGAATGTGTTTGGTGTTGCAACATAATTATTAGATTCATTAGCGTCCTTTAATCCCTTTTTAGGAATATATCTTGCTACAACTACATGTTGGTGGGATGACACTGATAATATAGAATATCGGTAGCCGGTTATTAGCCCACCGCCTAATAGATTCCACTAAATTTGCTACGAAAAAGGTTCATATCTCTTAGTGAAAACTTAATAAAAATAAACAGATACGATTTTCAAAGATCAAAAAAATATTTTCGTCGTAAAAATACAGAATAAATATTGTATATAACCAATCGCAATCCTTCTCGGCACGTCGTAAAAGTGTTTGAATCGTTATATGATTATTTAAATTCGGTATAATATTGGTATATACCTATTCAAGAGAAGTAGATACCAATACATATATGTTTGCATGCCTGAAGCGTAATACTCGCAATAGTGAATATCTGATTACGCTATTTACCTTTGTCGGTTCCGCATTAGCATATTTATTGCCAAACCATGGATATTAACGCAGCGATCCCGAAAATAGATTTTGTGTAAACAAATCATAAATCAAATGTCAGCTACCTTATTGATTATCAGTTAAAAGCCTGTTTACTGCTCCCGTTTACTGGTAGTTGCGAACGTGTGAATTTATGGGCGTGCCGATTTGAAGTGAATTTGTACATGACTAAAATTCGTGGTTTAACTTTCCTGGTATCTTATGTTCATTGATTATACATATATAGATGCATTTTATTGTTATATGGATAAAGTGAAAACATGAAAGGGTAAAAAAGAATTAATGCATAAATTAATACAGTAATAGTTAAATTAAATATACTTGACAATAATTTACGAGCTTCCATATTTAACGTTAAATCGAAACACGACAAGAATATTAGACCTATAATATTTCACATTTTTGTTCATATTTAGCAATACGCAAATTTAACAATTTTCAGGTCGCGTGCTATCATTTCTCGAGACAGTCTGGGACGTAAAAAGTATGCTAACTAGTTGTCGTTCTTCTCAGTATATCATGGGAGTCTACAAAGGGACTAGGAGTAGACGGAATCAATTCCACGATGGGTTAGCAACCTGCCCTTTCTTTCTTGTGACATCAGAATCCCACAGTTGATGCTATAAAGAGACCTAGATGATATAATCATGTCCTCGAAGTTCTAACCACCTCAACAGAGATTTACGGACATACATACATACACATCACACCTGATTCCCTGTAGAGGGGTAAGCAAAGATCACGGATCCCCATTTGTCCCGATCCTGACAGACCACTTTCGCTTCATTGACACAAATACATCTTCTCATACATACTCGGCGATTATAGGCACTCCTAACGTCACCTTTGTTCAATATAGCGTAATAAAATAATAAGGACGTGGATGTAAATGTGTATATATATATATATATATATATATATATATATGCACATAACTTCGTGTCTATTTACCAATAATGAGAAAAGTAATAAATGTTAAGGAAGGATCTCATAATATATTTTAAACAATGAATACATACATACAAAACTAGATTGAACCTTGAAGACATATATATTTTTGGTCGCTCTAAGCTTCACTTTAGGGTCACAGACATAAATATTGCTAATTTTATATTATTACAAGAATAGAATCATTCAATATTAGAAATAAGCCGTGCTGACAGAATCATAATTCCAAAACAAGTCTTCCCAGAATTAGGGTTTCAATTTCAAACTCAATTATTTGTTGTTAATTCTCGTCGATATTAATGAAAGCAACTGTATTTAATCAGATTTCGAAATTCATAATTTGTTTTGTCTAATCTAAAGTTTGGTAATTAAAAATCAATGTAGTGTAATTTACATTTATGGAGAAAAGCTTCACGTATTCGGTGAGATAGATCATGTTTATTCGTTGAAATAGACATTAACTTATGTAATATACATTATACAGTAAATTTCAATTACAGTTATAATATATAACGTTATGGTATTATATATTTTATGACATACATGCCCTTCAAAATTTGTGTATACGGACTCCATTTTTTATTGTGGCGGTGTAGTCAGAGACTTGTGTGATCTCCGAAATGTTGAAGGCATGTTTCAGTATGAGCCTTTCGAAGCCTGCGTTTTATTAGATAAACAGCACCCAACGTGAAAGGTAGTGTATGACCGTATAAAGGCGCTGGCTATTATCTGCCCAAGGGAAAGGCATGGTTCTTTACCATGTTTCTACTCACCGTTAGCGACATTTTCTTCGAAAACGAATTCTAATACTATTCCCTAAGATATAATAATCATACTTATTTCTTTGTTTTCCACGGTATTGTACCTGTGACATTATGCTTATCAGTTTTAGCTCATTTTTTGGCCGTCTCTGTAGCCTACCTAAAATACTCAACACACGGAGATACACCATAAATACTTATTATACCGAAATATGCTCTTAACTTTGCCCACACGAGTGGACCAAAAACAGTCATAAAACACGTTCTCCTACAAAATGTACCGAAGTTGAGTTTCAACATTAAATAACGAACGCTAGCCACATTAATGCTAAGTCCACTTAAATATAATCTTTATAGGCGATTTGTAAAGTTTTGATTTCGAAGTTGGATTTGCGTTTAAGTCTTCGGTGGAAGAAAAATTGTGTTTCTACTAAGTTGCGTTTTATTTTTCGATAGGTTAATGATTTGTTGCTAATATTCTAACACTGATATGATATATACAATATTTATAATGAGACATTATGTCCTCAAGGTTCTGTAGACTTTGAAAAACATTGAAATAAAAACATATTTGTTATTCGCACCACACTACCTTTTTATTGGGGTGGGGTAGTCAGAAGCTTGAGTAGGTCTTACGTATATGTACGTAGGTAAAAGAAAAACAAAGTTTTAAATTTTATTCGCTGGATGGCAGAACCGGAATTCTTGCCGATTAAGAAGTCAACGATTTTGCCCACTTGTCTCCTGCCACCGCTTCTTAAAACACGTGAGTACATATAAAACACATCGTGAGATTGTACAGATCATAAATAACATTATTCACAATCTTAGCAAACCAGTTTCGCATCAATACACCTCTGTACATATAAAGCAGTAACATATACCTACTTTAGTATTTGTATGAAATTTTCTTATTACTCAACAGTCTCCTCGAATAATTATAGAAGCAAAACAAATTCCTGAAGGCTTTCATCCCAGACATACAGCCTTCCATTTCCTCTGAATCATTCGGGGGCGTGTCGTTGCCTGCCTGTGATGAGATGTGGCAGACGGTTAATAACTGGTTTGAAATTGCAATTTATGTACGTAAAGTCAACGATTTTAAAGGTAGGTATTTGCTACGTATTTGATATATACGAGTACGTATATATATTCCATATTTATCTGATTCGTACATACATGTATATGTTCCATACTTATCTGGGTCGTTAAAAGAATGCGAACTAGTTGCCGTTTTTCAACATATCGTAGGAGATGACTAAGGTACTAGGGATATATGGAATCTTGGGTGATAGGATAGCAACCTATCATCAATATTCCATATGATATCTAAACTCCCATTATACATGATGATGTTTTAAAAGAGACTAAAATGATGTTTTCAGATCTACAAGATTCCGTCCATCCTGAAAGGAAAATTATGTATATGTAGGTTGAAATATAAATATTTCTGTATGTAAGATTGAGCATGTATGTAAACGTCTTTTTTAAACCAATATGTAATCGAAAATCCATAGTTAAACTATGAGAATTGTAGTGGCGTTCACATGAAATATTGGTCAATAACTTCCATTTACTCCTTGTCCATTAATTACCTATGATGACGTGCCCTATATGAAGATAAATAGTATCATTATATCAATATCCGTCCGTACGGTGACCGTGGAGATATATGTCCAAATTTCTGGACGCCTTAAAAGTGATAGAAGGAAATGAATTTCTGAAAATTATGTATATACACACATATGACATGATTAATGTACCGCAATTAACAAATAATTCAGTCGTCTATGGTGCGTCAACAAAGTCAGCAGCTCAGTGAAAGTTGCAAAATACAAATAATTATTTTCGGCTGAATATTTAGTCAATTGTGATGCCAAACTGGCTAAATATAATGATGATGGCTGGAACGAACCGAATAACAAGGAAGAGAAGAATTTGAGCTTCGTTTTCGTTTTTCTTCGGTTGTAGCGGCTGGCGGCGTTGGTGTAACCATGGCGATGGAATAACAAGAAGTTCAAACGCCGTGGCATCAGTGTTTGTACTTCAGCCGACATAAACTTAGTGGTGAATGGCTTAATAAAGAACTAAAAAAAAACAAATAATTAGTATTTAACCATATCGCTGTTTACAGCTTCTGAATATTCAACTATTTAGAAAAACAAAGGTTCCCTCTCAAAGTTTCCGTTCATCGATATAATCAGCACTATTTTTATTATTATTCGTACACAGTATTGTCATTTTACCTCAACCTTAAATGTATTCGTCAATACACCACTATCAATCTGGTTGACAGGACCAAACCATCGAATCAATTATTATAGGGAGAGTTGGGATTGAAAAGTGAAATTGGATCTTTGTCAAGATTAATTCGGTTTGAATATCAATGGTATGAATTTCATGCCTCTTACTATTTGTGATGCTATCTGGGATTTTGATATTAACGTATAAATGCAGTATTGTAACAAAAGTCTTAAACAAACCTACACATTTCATTAAAATGGTCAAAAGTTTAAATATTTAAACCACTAACAGATAATTATATATCTTTCTGGTGACTACAAATATGTATATACCTTAGTTCCAATATGCAAACACGTAATGCCACTACACCTAAAGCTTCCATAAATCTTATCAACAAGATACCGCACAAAATATGATATCTTTTCACTCCTATTTATTTGCCTAAAAGTATTTGCTTCCGAACAATAGACAAAGAATCCCCTCTCATTCCTAAGAAACGTATGCTTCAACACAAAGCCTTAGAAAGCTTAGTTCTTTCCCATCCCCGTATTATCTCTAAGCAAGCTCGCTCTAAAGGGGGATCATCTAAACAACTGGGTCTCAAAAACCAGTATATTCCGGCATATTCCGGTTAATTCCGGGCTGATCCGGTCTTGCATTTTGCAGACCGTTTGCAGACAACCTAGTGGCGGCAAAATTTAATTCCGACTAGGCAGCCCCATTCTTGGTTGGTTCTGCTATTATGAGATTATTATTACTCGGTACTCAGACTTAATTAAAGCGCATCCGAGTAATCTGGAGATAGGGCTCCCTGCTATTGACATTCCTTATTTTCTTCATAGCTTTCGCAGTTATGAGGAGAGTAATTTAAGACTACAAAGCTTAGACACTAGGTCGTTTTAGTTTTATTATGCACTAGATAGAATATTTATCAAGAAAGGTTTAGGTTATATTACATGAAACTGCAACCATTAAGACATAAAATAACAGTGTAAATGAAAAAAAGACAATATTTTTATTTCTTTATTATAATAAGTCTTTTATTTAGATGATTCATGATTGAATAACTATCCTACTAGTACGAAGTAGCAGGCACGCCTAGTTTTTAAATGAATAGCATATTTAATAAGAAAAAGGTTAATAGGAACTTAAACTAATTATCAATATCAGATCTTGGCCAACCTCATCATTTAGCGAGGTCATTTCTAAATATGTAACATGTTTACTTATCGTAGGGACTAATTATTTGTTTTGCCTTCCTTTCTTTCAATGTACATGCTTTGTATTAATAGTACATTTACTAGAAATATTTAACTAAGACAAACACTGTTTCCTTACCAGCTTGCAAATAATATACAAAACCTTTTTATTCGGTACAATATATGTATCATATTAACGAACATTGAAAAAGTGAAGGGATTACACATAATCAAAATAAGAATCTATAACGATTTCAAAATAGTTGGGTTCAGGTATTTATCTTCGAAATTGCAAGTTTATGATTACTTGGCCACGTTGCACCCATAACGTGTTGACCATATAGTCAGTACTCAATGTGATAGGTGGTAAGCCGTGTCACTAAGCACTGCTATTACCTGTTAGGGGAATGAGTAGGTTTCTTCCCAATATATTGCCCCACCATAACTCGTAAGTCCTTTCACTTATTAAGTGTTAATACGAGAATCGAGACCTCTTGCATTGCATGTTTGCCCCAGTACACAAAGCTGTATCGCAAACTCCGAAGATAAACCGGACCATGCTAGTCCGATGAAAATTCTTGAACATTTTTATGCTTCACCCTAGTTATGATAGGTGGTAAAGTAGCTGTTTATGGCAAGCACTAAAACAGGAGAAATTTAATGACTCTCCGTTCTATTTTATGAGATGTCTTCTTTGCATTACGACGGAATAAGTTGCATGTCTCGTTGGCTAAGTAATTGGCCTTTCTTGGTGTAATCAGCCAGAGATGCTTTGTCCGTTTGTTTACGGATATTTACATTTAATATGGATCTTCCGTGAATACTAGTTTGGGGATGTTTATAAGCTTTTAGTGCTTTGGATTTCTACATTAATGTTAACGTGGAGTATTCCACAATAATATATGAAGAATAAAGTGATTTTAATGAGTTTTTCTAATTTAATAGTGTTTGAGTGTATAAAACTGGTACTGTGATATATTCTAGAACAATATAAAGTTTAAGCGATGCTTATTCTATGCTTAGAATTAATCCAATGCTGGAAAAGAGGTTTGAAACAACGATTTATTGGTTCATAACTTGAAGATTACAAAACTACCAAATTATAAGGTACCTTTCCTTACAATCGTCTATTTATAGAAACACCTCCACTTGTGAATCGCAAATACTGTACTCAGTACTCAGTGCTCGAATTGGCGTTATCTCGAAGCGCCTAAAGTAAACGGAGCCGATTAATGTCATAGATAAACGAGTGTCTTAGAATCGCATTTACGCTTATCTCAATATGTATAGTCACGTAGAAATAAACCGTGGGAATGAGTCAAATTTAAATGGGTTCTCGAAATATGAGGGTTTGGTAGGTTATGTTGATTGATGGTGACATATAGAGGTACATAAAATGGGTAGGATTAAAGGGCGGTTACGTAGGCATGTATTAGTTCCGTGTGGTGATCAAATAAATGTAATATATTGGATTAGTAGTGTGTGAAGCTAAAATAAACATTAAACATGATACGGTAAAGCGTTTAAAACCAGTCGGTATTCAAGCGTGTCTCTAGACAAAATGGGGTATGACGCAAAAATCTAATTATAGACAGAAATTAAATACATATCGAGAGAAATTTATTCTTCGTCATCAGCCAATTTAGGCTCAAGTTAGAAAATAACAAAAGCCAAAATATTACTCCCATGTATTCAATTGTTTCACCAATTAAGTACATGCTGAATAATTGTCACATTTCACGAGGGCTTTCCTGAACGGGAGTATCCCCCTAATTTATGTGACTATTCCTCGGGAAGCAAGACAGAAAATGTATACGAAATGTGTAAATTAAGGCTTTAGCGTCATTATCCTGAGACAGGCCATTTGCGAGTTGCTTCAACGAGGATTTGCGAACATTTGTTTTTGACTAGCTGACTGATGTACTCCAAGATTTGTGGGCAGAGGGAGTCGGATTGAGCGATCGTGCCACTGTAGTGGAGTGGAGTGTTTATGCTACGAATTCACGTTATGTTTAGCTTGAAGTACGACTTAGGTTTATTGTATTGGAAATTGGAGAACAGTTACTGGTGAGAAAGAGAATGTGCAGGAATAATTTGAAAGAAAAGAGGAAAAAATACAAGAATGCTATATAATAATTTATTTCTTATATATTATATTAAATGAGTTTTAGGTGGCCATATAATTACTACCTTCGCGATTGAGGAGATGGTCACCTGGACCTCTGACTACTTTGCAAGGATTAATGGTCCTGAACGCGTTTTACTTTGTCTTTTTATTATATTGCTATGTGTAGCACACATTAATCATCCTTAAAGGGCTAGACATAAAAAAAATCTTTTAATAAGTTTGTCAGGTTGCAGAACGTGAAAAAGTTGATCAGGTTAGGGACAGATGCAATATTTTTGGGAAAACACCCCCGGGAATGTTTCAGTAACATAGGTGCTTTTTACGACTCAAATATATTACTGTATTACAAAGAAGTGTAGTTTATAAATAATTTTTGAGTGACTATAAAACATACGCAATAAGTCCCGTTTTTCTTGTAAGAAAATCGTTTATAAATTCCCATATATTTTCACCCTCTTTAGCTTATCTACAAAAACTTCCATAGTGCTTGCCTGGGAAGGTTTTTACCCAAATTTCCGTCGGTGCCTTTTAAAAGTTACCTCTCCTTTCAGGTTTGTTCGAGTGAAGAGAACTCAATATAAAGTTGGAGGCTGTGTTTGTCTGCGGCGAGGCTCAATCGGTGAGTGTTCTGTTTGTTTTAATGTTTTACTTTGGCACAGGTATCTTTATTGCCTTAGAACAGATTAGAACATGAGTTTTATGTTTATTTAACATTCAAATGTTAATAAGACTTGAAGATTATTTTAAGCATTGCGTAGTTTAAGCCATATGTATATATAATTATTTATTTCTTACATCATTGTATTCAATGACAAATGAAGTATCACGCAATATTTTTGTAATAATTTGTTCACTTTACCGCGGCAGACGTAAATTATTGTAAAGAAAACTAAGCATACAGCAATAGTCAACCATTTTAATTTTTTAATACATACTCATCACGCCCGTTTCCTTGTACAGGGGTCGGCAGAGATCACGGATCTTCTTCTGTCCCAATCCTGACAAACCACATTCGCCTTATTGACTTTATCACTTTATTTTATTCGTTTTATGTGTTCAAAAGCAAAATGAGTTCTAACCTAAAATCTACTTCTTCAAGGATTACTCCTCTAAGTCTGTATGTATAATATGTAAAGCATCTTTCTAACAAGATTTCGTAGCACGCTTGACGAAATATTTCACCTCGTACAACACTAATATGTTGTCTGCGTGATACTACGAAGGTTTTGCTCAGCATGGCAGCTACGAAAATCGTATTTTGATGTAAACTTATCTACGTAGTACTGAGAACAAGCTCCTATGAGATTATGACATGCTATTATGCATTCTGTACTACGAATTTGCGGGCAATTTACATACATACGTTTTAAGCTTAGGATTGGTTCATTGTAACTATGTATGATGACCTCATACGATTAGACAAACTATTGTTGGGATAACAATATTAAAGATTAAGAAGAAAAATTATATGAATCTTATAATATATCATCCTAGAGAAATAAAATTTCTACAATGATCAAAGTTTTTTTTTGCCGCAGCGTATAATAAAATAAAGTACATCCATACTTCAAAGTCACCTTCCGCGACACGTAAAACGGAAAGTCAATATCGCATATCATAAAATATATTCACCACATAAAATAATATGGTTTTCCCATATATTTTCCTCATACTCATTTTGCATAGAGGCACAATTTTCAAAGAAAAAGAGGTTTCCACATAATAATATGAAGCAATACGGAATGTGAGCAAACAAAAACAAGGGTTTATTATAAAGGGAATATTTAAAGGGAAGCCAAACATCGTGTGCAAACACTAAGAAGCTTCCCGTATCACTTATGAACTCGATCCCTCGGGCAAAATATCATTTTTCGAGCAAAAAGACGTGCGCGAGGAAATATCGACAAAACTGTAAATATGGGAGGTGTTATCTTAAGACTGCGTTTCTTGAACTCACGTAGGGAAATTTACTGGAAGGTACATGGAATGCTAAGTAACTGCCTTTCTTCTGTGGCGTAGGAGGTGACTTAGGACAGGTCTAGACTGCAATAAGTTAAATATAAGTTTTTCAAGAAATGAGAAGATTTTTTATTTCATAACCGTAAAAATCTTGTAGACATAAACAAATATTGCTTATTGTATTTGATACTTGCTCACCCATATCTCTCTTCTCTTCTTTCTTCTTCAGCAATATCTTTTCTCTCTTTTCACCCATATACATTGGCTAATATAATTTATAAGTGTTGAAATGTGTAGGAACTCAGTAAGGTCGTTAGCAAAAATTGTGTAGGCAGAGAACCTATCCTATTTTACCGGAGTCGTCAGCCTTATGGATTCATTTAGCATTTAATACAAATAAACCATCCAAAAAAGTTTCTAAGCATATTGTTAACAACCTCATTGTACATTTTTACTAAAATTTCTAACAATGCTTTCGTGAGTAAGCAGACATATTCATTCCTTACACCCACTAACACGCCACTTATAGAGAGAGCAAACAGGATCTCGATGAAATATCGTTTCGAAGAACTCTTTCTACTGTTTTGCACCGTTCATGAAAGAGCTATTGTGAGTGAGATATTTGCAAGATATGCTTAAAGCTTTTTATGAACAATAGAGGGCGGTAAATGTTAATGTTATCATGATAACGTTTTTTTAAACAAACAGATTTATAAGGTTAAAAGACAAAGGTAATATGAGGTTTAATTCAATGGACTGTCGAGTTCTGACAACTATTTCTCTTATATTACCTTTTATAGTTTTATCACAAACGACTGAAAACGTAATAATGTTTGTGTGCTCAAAGGGTATTAAAGAGACAATTATTTTTCTTACATTTATTTCATATTTGTTATATTACATTGCTCCTAAACTTATACTACCCGTGTTTGTGAATGTATTTTATGTTTCAAAGCTTTAAACAACCCATAAAAGATTAAGAAACAAAATTTATTCGCATGTATATCGTATAACTTGAAATTCTATATTTGAACATTTACTCAAATCGCTTTAACGCAGTATCAAGTATCGAAACGCGACCCACACAAGCTCATTGTTCCAAACTCTCATTCATTCTGCAAAATGCTTTTTGTACGTAATCTTCTAAAGTTCCCTGTAACAAAAGGGATTAGTGCGAATCCCTAATCCGTTTGCTGAAATGTTTTTCGTTGCTACGTTTTAAATGGATGCCTCAATACGAACAGCAGTTTACATTATATGCAACAAAAATAACGTGAAACGGTTAAAGGAATGGAAAAGTAAATATTCCAATTATCTATGGCAACATTTGTCAATGGGTATTAGGAATGAAAATTAAGTTTGTCTTTATATTGTACTTTAATATCAGTTTCTGAATTTATTGTAATAAATAGAACCCTGCTTTAAACAATGTAAAAGAAAACTTAATTTTATAAGAAATAAAATAATGCATAATACAAAAACTAGAACTACCAACTTTACCCTAAATTCAAACTACATGTAAACTAACCTTAATACCAGATAAATTCACATTAATAAATAAACAGCGTTATCGTAGAACCGTTTCCAGTAAAGTAAAAATGTACCACAGGCTACAAATTTAGTACAAGCTTAATCCCTCAGACTGGTTTTCCTTTTATCTGCATTCTTTTTCCCTAGAAGCCTGTTTGTTGGCTTCCACTAATGCAAAGGTAGCTTGCAATCTACAAAAGACGAGAATTACTAGAAAAAAGATTAATGTACAACCATGGTAGGATGCTGTTTAAAAAAGTTTTGTTAATAAAAGCTAGTTTATGTGTATAGTTTTGGACGTAAGCTGGATGTTCATTAGATGTGGTGTTCCTATTATTATATAGGAGGAAGAATAAGAACATATTGAATGTATTAGACGATGAGCGAGTTTCTTATAATCAATATTCAGTATTAATAAATAAACAAATTCAATTGTTACAACTAGTAACTAGCGCCTTGCTAAGTACATGAAACTTGGGTTAGTCAAATGGGTTATATGTCAACATAATAATATATATTATGGACGTGATGATTGTAAGCTTATTCCAATACAATGTATGTAATGTACATTGTACCTTATTGTTCAATGCAATTAGGCTGACGTCAATAAATGATAATGCTTTAAGGCTTGAATCTACTGGACCTATGAATTGATATAACTTATATTTAGTAAGTATTGTGGCAAAACCCAGCTTAACATAAAACAATTACACCATTGCTGGAATTTCTGCAGAACAGTCGAAATAACGTCATCAATTCTAATCAAAATTCATTAAAAATTACGCTCGGTAGCGGCTCGGAGAAAAAGCAGTTATCTCAAAAGTTTCAGATAAACAACATCCAAATTACAACGGCACTCAACGACTATATTCAATTTGCTTTCGGATACAGAAAACTTTGTAAGTAGCCATCTGGGACAGCGGGAACTTCGGCATTCACTTTGGGAGAGCTTTGAATAAAATTTGTTTAAGTGTCCTTAAATCAATCACTTAATTGGCGCCGTTTTATCCTTGTACAGCAAGGTTGAAGGTATTTTTAGCCTACGAGAAAAGAGTCATGAAGTTGAATAAACATTAAAAATAAACCAACTGGTTTTTATTGATATTTTTGTTTGAGATTATATTTAATTAATTGTAAGGTATAATATAAAAGCGTCTTTTGATAACTAAAGATATCAACTGCTTAAAAAAAATGGATCTTGAGGGGTAGTATACCGCTATAATAAAAAAAATGGTGTGTGTATACACAAGTCGTGAAATGTATTTATTATAGTTCTCGTACATAATATGTATTTTGTTATAAAGAAGTATAGATAGATTTCTACCCATTAGTCTTTTAGAAAAGTGGTATTGAAAAGTTTTGCGCAACCACATTAATATAAGTACCTACAAAATAAAAGTGAAATGATAAAACAAACATGTACATCAAGATATTTAAAACACACAAGAAAAAACAAATTGTATTCACATTTTCGTTTAGAAAAATCTACAAGCAACTACTTTACAACAAAATCACTTTGCATTTTTTCTCGGGACCTAAGTGGGATGCATGTTACCTTTCACCTCGTAGTTAAATGAAAAACTTAAACTATTTACTGCCGAGCACTAAACTTTTCCTAACCGAAGTGTTTTGTTACCTATTTGATACTGGCTTTGAGTATCTGCTACCGAGTCACGTACTTGCCTCGAAGACTTAAATGGAAACTAAAGAGTTCATTCCTTGCTTATCGTACTAGGCGATTAAGGGTATCAGATGAAAGGATGAACATCACTAATAGTCTTAAATAAGCTATAATTATATTTACACGAATTAAACTATTATCTATGCACATTTTTGCCTTGTTCATTATTTAATTAAATGATATTGTATAAAAGGGTAAAACACTCTTTAATATTTTTTATGTGAAGTTAAATATTTGCTGTTTTATATTATGATTGTGTGATAATTGTGGCACAGTAAATGTTGTACTTACATAACTTAAGAAATGAGACATTAATTCTGTTTTATCTTATAAAGTACTTGTAGGTACGTGCATAAACCCCAAATAAGGACTTTACCAAACAACTGGTACTTCACAAAACAACTCATAGCCTACTTTTTAAACCTTTTAGAATACACTTAGCGTAAAATTAGTTTTGTTCCTGCAACACAAGTTAAATTGCTTAAGCTGACCTAACAACAGTATCGCATGCCTCAAAGCACGATATTAAGTTGTTTTAAGGGTGTAATAAGGTTGAATTTCCAGCCGCAATGTCAAGAGAAGTGTAGAGTTCCTAAATTTCCCTGCTTTAAATATTTAATCTGCTTTCAAAGATGTCAAGTTTGGGAACAAGAAGGAATGTTTACCAAAACATTATTTGTTGCTGGGAACAATTTGACGCGTTTATTATTAGAACGAGAAAGGGTTAAAGGGTCAAGCTATTGTCCTAAAGTGATGATACTTTAAAATAATTATAAATAAGAATGGCAGAGGCGTCATTGATGTCTGATTCGAAGATAGTACTATAAATATCACATAATCATTTAACGATTTAACCCAAAATAAATACAATTTTAACCTGAAAAAGGTCGCTGGTAGTGGTTGACTGAGGGCCACGACAGATCGTGTTTTGTGGCGTAAACTTGGGAAGGCTACGTCCAGCAGTGGACTGACATGCTGATTGATTGAAATACAATTTTGTTGCTGAAATAAAGACAATTATATCAGGCTTGACATGAACTTAAATAGAACAGAAAGTAATACGAGTAATGCAATTCTGTTTTGTATTGATTTTAAGGTAGAGTTCAGTGCGTAATTGATATAGTATAATAAGAGACACTGTCATTAAGTCGTAGGCATAAATGGTATTACTTCAAGATTATCGAAATAAAGGAATATCCCTACCCAAATTTATTTTGTTGTTGTTTATCCCTTTCAAGTCAAATTTGTCCACACGTTTAAGGAAAACTACCGTATCACGTACGTATGTAAGTCACGTATCCTTTCATAGTTTGATAGGTCCATTATCTTAACAATAAAATACCTCACAATCCTACAAAACCTTAATGACGTTGTATTTCATCAGAGAATAACCACATAAGATTTTATTAAACGCAACACGCTGAGCCGAAATGGAACTTATTGTAAGAATAACAGAGTCGAAGTTGGTTTGTTCATTTCCCTTTATTGGTATAACTTAATTAGCGATATTGGCTCGCGAGGAGAGCGTGGCAAATACAAGAATCGCTTCACTGTGCTATTCGGACACATTGTGAAAGAAGATATAAAAATTTGTGTATTATGTAGTTCTTATATTTATGTGTATATTTATCTCCAGTTTATTTCTATCTAAACGACGATAATGCATACTAATCTGAGATATTAAGAAATACGAGACATTTGTTTATTTTTTTATTTTTTTTTAACTTATAATCATACTTATTGTCGTCGTCAACGAACGAACGAGTCAGAATATATTGATTCTATGTTCACAAGCTTTTGAAATACCTTTTTGGTATTTGATATTACCAAAAAGGGAAATATGTAAAATTCAACGTAGCTCAATACAGGGTACAAATCCCGCTTGGACATGTACCAATGGAAATGAAGTGTAATGATGATATTTGTACATTTTCGTAATAAAAACACATTTACCTCATTTAAATTACAGAAAATAATACATAAATATTCCGACACTCACACAGAAATTCTACCACGGCCATAGGCAAAGTTCTTGTTAGCAATTCGCTCGAACCAACTGGATTCACGTAGAGAAACTATTTAAGTAATTGTCGAGATAAATGACCGTTCGAATAGGCACCAGTTTTCACAACTTGCACCTTCATACTTGATATTAGTAGGGCTGTTGGGAAACTGTACTATCTTTATATTTTTCATAGGATACGGTTTTATTATTTTATGTTAAGTCATATTTTTGAAGTAAAACTAAGTGGTTAAACGAATAGGATCAACACCGCAGTAACAAACAAAATTAAAATCCTATACGTAGTACCTATATGAATACAAACATATCACGCCGGTTCCCCTGTAGGCAGATATCACGAATCCCATCCTGACAAACCACTTTCGCATCATTATCTCTCATACACCTTCTCTTCTAATGTCACACTCTTTCAATATGGCGTATATCTGACAGACCTGTCTTATTAGGTTTCCGTTCTTAAACGTAAATTTTTTGATACTTCTAAATTTGTAAATTCTCAAAAACCTTTATTTTTAACTAGGATTGTTTTTACAAATTACCTTCCACCAAAATAATGTAACGAGAGCTTAAGCACGCCTTAAGTTGTATGTTTATTAACGAGATTAACAATGCTCAGTGAAGCGTCAACTTTGCATTCACATCAAAGACTAGAAGTTTCTCTGTAATATTCCAAGTTTGATGGAAGTGCGAGTTTCTAAGAACAATTTTGGCTGAGGTTTGTAATGGGTTACTTTGTATGTAAAGCGTGGAGTAGGTTCAGGTTTAAATCGTTGGAAATCGGATTGTGAATAAATCAATTTAAGGTGCGTTTTTAGCGATATGAAATTGTTAATGTATGCTTTTTTATCTTTTAAGAAGTATATAATGGTAATATAAAATAGTATTGTCTAAATATGGGGCCAAAAAAAATCAAACACTTATCACAATGATACATACTTACTAGCAAGGAGAAGAATCAACCTTTGACTGCCTTAATAGTGTTTTGAGATTGTTAATACATATGCGATTTTAATATGTCTCGATAAAGGATGACGTAAGAAGTACTTATAATCGCCGAATGTGCATGGGATTGCAATGAATCAGAATCGGGATACGTGATCTCTGCCTACTCCCGTGTAAGGAATCGGGCGTGATCTTTATGTATCATTTGATGATTTAGTCTTTATAAATATCTTATCTCTTATTGTTTGTCCTATAGTTAGTGGATATTAGGTTACTTAAGGTAAATAGACTCAATCTAAGCCGTATACTAAGACCTAGCAACAACAAACCATATCAATGCGATCCCAAATTTGCCGTTAGTCTAAGTATATCGTAACCGAACCTAACTATCGGTTACTCTAAAGGAGACCTAGAAGTTACTTTGTCTTGGATGTCATATAAATTCACATCCTTTAATCTTTTACGGGTTGGACAGAACCTCGAAGATATAATATCTCATAGGTCTCATAAGTTGTACTGATTAATTTGTGGAAATTCAAATAGACTAGCCGCAAATACTTGTTTAATTTGTACTTAAAAACACTACTTACTAGCTGATGTTCTTTCCGGAGGATACTTTAGGAGGCGACTAAGGGACTAATTATAATTCAAATCTATAGAGCTATGGGTTAGGTACCTGTCGCCAATGTTCCATATGACTTTAAAATCTATATTCATGTTAAATAGTGACCTAGGAGATATAATCGTGTCTCCAACGTACTACATTTCAAAGAAATAGATGTGAATGTATTTAAATTTACTTTCTTGTGATAAACTATGTAGGTTAGTAAGGAATTCATAAATAAAGTAGAACGACGATTTCCATGCAGCGAGAGACACCTTTTTTCTTAAGAAAAATCACTCTTTCCTAGTGATTTCATTTCAACGCAACCATAAGGTTCAGTGTAATGTACCGTGAAGAAATTCTGTCGCAGGAAAAAAGCAGCCTTGTCTCTCGGGAACTAAAGTCCATTTTTAAATGAACACAAAAATATGAAAAATGAGGGAAAACAAACGATTATGTTAATAAACAATAATGACGTCATCAGGGGTGTGTCATTTACGCGCTTTGATGAGACGGTACGGCATTTTGGAAATGGAATTGGTTTTCGTAGGTGTCCTAAAAGTATCTAAGTATGAACTTTCGTAGTACAAAAAAATATTTGGCTACGAAAACATATACATTTAGTACGTAATATACATCGTAAAAGTATACATAATTATACCTCAACGATATATTCTTGGTATTTTATTAACAGGGTTGTGAACGGCCATTTATAATAAAATATATTTACATACTTTTTAATAAGTCGATTAAATTTATACGAGTACACATCATCTTCATCAGCTTGTAGTAATCCACTGTTGGACAGAGGCTTCCCCTAAATGACTCCACTTCTTCCTGTCAGTGGTCGTTCGCATCCATTCAATACGAACGGGTATATATTTTACGAGTACGATATACGAATGATACTATTAAACTTGTTGGTATTACACCCCAATACTAATGCTTAATATAACCAAGGACATATAATATCTCCAGATTTGTTCAACCAAAATATATGTAGGTACTAAAATATGTCTTTATGTCCGATGGGCTAACAACCTGTCACCAATGTTCCATATGACACCACAATCCCAATATTCAAGCTAATAAGGGACCAAGGAGATGTTTTCATGTCTTCAAAGTTCTATCCACCCCAAAGGGATTAAGGGAGTAATAATACACACTCCTTTTTATTGTGGAGTGATATTCAAAGGCTTTAGTGGCCATGGAAATTTTGAAAGCAAGTTTTATATGAGCCGTTCAAAGACGTGAATGTATGTATATATCTCTGAGGTTTTGCAAACAGCAAAAGAGATTACTCCAATGTCTATACAAGTATACATGTGCTTGCAAGACCTCCTAATTCGTATATAATTGCTGGCATTACGTATATTAAGGAAAAAGGTGCTTTCAAAAGGGGCTGACGTCACTCCGTTAATGAGAAAGCTAATTTCAGAAGCAAAATATTTTTCATCGCTTTTACAAGCACTCAAGATTTTAAATGTCATGTTTTAAAGTAAATTTTCTTATTTATGTAAAGTGCACATGTAAGTATACAAATAATAAGGGGTGGCTATAGGTTGTGAAAATTATAAGAAATGAGATTGTAAATGCAATTGTTGATATAAATGAAACTTATTATATATTTCTGTCAGTTTATTGGTTAAAATTAACACAGCCACAAGCATTGTTAAGTTTATATAGCACATACATACGAACGTTATTTTTTTTATTTAAAGAAATTATAATACATTTTAACAATAGATTCTTTACAATAAATTAACAAAATTTTTACTAACTTAAAACTAACAAAATATATGTTTTTTATTGTTGTAATCATAATATTATATTATACAGTTAATCAAGGTATGATTGTCACGCAGTTATATATAGTTCAGAATGTAATGTAATCTAATCTGTAGAACATATCAACTATAAAACTACATCCGCTGTATACATACACTTTAAGTGTAGTTTATACAAGCATGAACTTACTCCCTATTTCCTGAAAATAACAGAAATAAAGTGAAATTGTTTTCGTATCAATCTTGCTTGCAGCGAGCTATCACTCACAGCTGCCTAGCAGTTTTGGCAAAATAAATTGGACTATAAATTACGGAGCGTGTCATAGCGGGCTATAGGAAGACAGCAACCATCGTTTGCAGTTACTACTATAGCTTATGCAGCGAGAGTTCAATTAACACAAGCAATAATTTACTATGTTTACCACTCAGTCCTTGTATATTGTTGTTTAAGTTACAGTTATATGTATAATGGGAATATATATCTATATAGATATGTACATGCATATATATATAGAATCCGGTTTAGAGACTTCGTAAGTATAATTAATATTTTCCATATTCTTGGTTTCATACTAGCTTGGTTTCATCGCCATCCATATATTTTAAGATGCTATATGATTCAGTAATGAATATAAATAAAGATTAAAGGCAAAACCTTAGAAATAACTTTAAAAATGAGGAAAACCTTTAATATAAATTTAATTTTGTTACTACTGCTGTATGAAAGACCAACAGTAGTATAATAAAGATATTGTTTCAAAGCAAATATTATTAAAAGCCCATTTACACGTGTTATCAACTTAAATATTCTAAGGAATTTCTAACTTTCTAACTTATTTACTCAGATTTCAAGACATCGCATCCTGTTTTATTCGCTATTCTGAGACTTAAATTGTAAAAACATAGCAAGCTGACATTAAAAATACTTTGGAAAATGATAATACAGAAGAATAGACTAATTTAGTTTAAAGAAGTTGGCTTGCAATGATAACCAATGTGGTAAAACAGTCTTAGTAAAAATGACCGTTGGTTCTTTAATAAGTGATGCACTATCAATTTAAATGTGTAAAAGATGACATACTGAAAAATTATTACGTTCGAGGTATCTTTAACCGATTAGAATTATTAAAACCCAATAAAGGGATATTTTTACAAATAAATACGTATATAATGAGCTTTATGGCTTTCAATGAAGCTGACAAAATTTTGAACAATAGTAATCCGTAATCTAACTGTTTATAACGAAATAACGAGATTTATATATATATATATATATATATCTGTTTGTAAACCCTTTGTACGTTTAACCAGTTCCATTCTGTACCGAAGTTAACTGTAAGTTGTAAAGTTAATTCATGTACATCGCTGGTTCGTTACGGTTGACTGCATCGTGTAACGTTCGCACAGCGAATGCAATTAAGACATAATTAACTCAAGCTTTCTACATTGTTGTTTCGGTTCATTCTCGCTACCTATTCCTGTGGGGAAACAGGGTGTGAATGTACAGAAATCTATTAGATGTAATGATTCGGTGAGTGTGTTTGAGGATTCTGTATTAGCTAGTTCAAAGGTTCAAAACCCGGTACATGTACCAATAGAAAATAAGGTGAGGGAAAACATCGCGAAGAAACCTACCTATTCCTTGAAATTAGTAGTAGTTAGTGCTTATAAACTGCGACGCAGCTTGCCACCTATCACATTGAGTACAGACTATCTGGTCAACAGGTGGGTTCGAGGTGGCCACAGAATTACATATATGGTTCCGAAAACCTCTGAGTTTCTAATAAAGGAAAATGAAAATGTTTGTATATTACCTTTGAAATGTATTTAGTAATATCTGATATTATTTTGTCAACGCAGCACAACCATGACTTACAAAATGCTGACAGATTTCCTAAAATTTTGCAAAAATAAGTATGACTTCGAATCCTATCCTTAACATACATTTCATATTCCATACCTTACTTATTTTACAATGCCTTTTAACTTAAAATGACACAGTAGTACGTCCTTAGTTATAAAATAAATGAGGCTCGCACTTACTACGTAGCAAAGGTGAAGTTAGTTGAAAAGTGTCTCTAAAATTACAGACGCCATATTCGGAGTGTTGTTAAGGAACTATGTACTCTATTAGGCGAGCAATTAAAATGAACTATAGCTTAAGTTTTCCTACACGTCGACGCTTAACCTGAATTTAACTGCTACGTACTTTCGTAGCAGCTAGGCTTGTACTACGGGGCGAAATTGTGTTCTTTCATGTTGTTACTTGAAAGATAGAGTTTAAACTGTGTTCTTGTCTTTAAATACAGAAGTAAAAAAATATTGCAAATGAGTTTTAGTGTACTTACTATAAGTTTTTAATCAGTAAGTTTCATTTTATAACTGTATATATGCTTCTTATTTTTACATCAATTATATTTCCTAATTCTAAAAATGTTGCTTGTTTTAGTGATCAAACTAAAACCGACAGTTGTTAAAACATTAGTGCCATAAAAATGCAAAATCATGACAGTAAAAACGTATGAAATTACCTACAAACAAATATCAACACACAACCAACATTTGCGTCTCTCGATTCCTTTTAATACTAAGTAATTAGCTAGGAACCTGTCACCAACATTCCATACTGAATGTTATATCACGGCTCCGATAAAGATTGAGTAATTATTATATCCAATATTCCGTCCACCCAAATCTCAATTTAAAACATCAAAACCCAGCCCAATTTTCTCTCAGCAATAAATCCTTCTATTAATTTGTCACCTATTAACCTTTGTCCCGCCGCCTCCGTTTCAATCAATAGCCCAGAGTAATGCCAGAGCGGTCAAGTTCACACAATGGACCGAAGCAATTACATCAATCTGGGCACAATCGGGCTAGAAGTCGGCAATCCATTCATCTTTGGTTTCGGTCACCGAAATTTCGGCTGCGAAGCGATTGAGTTGAAACGGGGTAGGGAGTGTACTGGTTAAATGTAGGAGTATAAATATAAATACTGTTGGATAGGAAATAACTGCGTTATCATTATAGTTCTTTGGTTATTTTAGACCGTGAACAATAACGGTTAGAATTATTATAATATTAATGTCATTTATATTAAATCAAATCAGAATTTATAAAGGGCTTACGTTTAAACGCCTACCAAAATAATACAGTCCCAACCCAAACCTGACCTTTGCTATATTTTGGTGTACATTTCACAATTTTTAATGTGCATTGAATTATTTTCCCTTATAAAATATGTTCTTGACTATCCGCAGTCCTTTAACCATTTATTGATAGTCACATTTCCAATGTTTCCGCAAACTTTGTGATAAGAAATCTACTAATACATTAAACACATACAAATATATCCAATACTAATAACGTACATGCAATATTCTGTATAGTAAACATACACGCAACGATTTATAAACTTGTCGTCTGCCTGAGACTTGCGCTTAACGAGCTATGCCGGGCCAGAGGTGAGCGTGTCATTAGCTAGACTCGGTCCTGCGACTGATCTGAATGCATAATTTGTGGAAATGTGTGTCATTTTTCATATGTATGTGGTTTATTATGAGTTTATGGTACGTAGGTGATGAATGTTATATGCTTCTGCTTTCCAGTCTGGTTCTTGTTAATATATACTATATATGTATTTATCTAACTATAATAATCATATATTTCTTAAATATACGTTGACTAGTAACACGAGTCTTAAATGAACTTACCATGGGCTATTTTAATTGGTGTCATAGTGTCCTAAATCATTATTAAGTGTGTAGTTTTATTTTGTATTTCTATGAGGTTGTAGTCGATTAACGAAACGAAATGAAATTCCTTGTTAACAGAACCTTAAGGTACTCGAATTGGAAGATTTGGAAAACGTTATTGGTGGTTTAAAATAAAAGCCTCTTCTTTAACACAATAGTTAAATTTAAAGGAACAACTATGGCACGTAACCTAGACGAAACAAGTAGGATTATAGTACATTTTCGCATATTAGTCAGAGGTTCCGGTGTGTATCTCCACAATTGTGAAAGTAGTACTTTTATGGCCACCTCGAACTCACGTGTATTGCGTAAATGTAACTAGTCTATTGATGAATAATACCAAAAAACCTACTCTTAGCCGTCACAACATGCCAGGAAGACAGCCTCTATATATTATATTATATATAGTTATGTTAATTCCCAAAAGGAATATCATACCAACCTTTCCGAGAACTAAAACACAAGGTCATACCTACTGTGTTATCAAAACCAACATTCCTAAAACCCTCGTCAAAGTTACAGTTCTCAGATTGAGATGAAATCCAAGCGATCCCATTAAACGGCAACCTCACTCACGTTACAGCCATCATTAAAATTTCTAATCAAGTGTGCCGCAAATAACTTATAAGCTACCTATTTCTGTACAAGGTTTTACAGATCAAGTAAGTGTGTAGTTTTATAAGTATAGTACTTTATTTCGATAGAGCTGAGTAATTCGGCGTAGCTCAGTCGTTTGGGCTTGACTCTGTATCAGTGGGCACAGGGTTCAAATCTCGGTGCATATTACAATGGAAATTGAGTTGTCTGATTTTCTAAGTGCATTATTGCTGTGTAAATAAATTAGTATAATGTACAGAAAACTATGCTGAGGGTAAACATCCTAAGGAAACCTGCCAGTACATCGAAATAGATTTATAGAACGAAATACATTGGAAAATAAAAATCACGGTTTATCACCTGTCACTTATTACCTGATAAACACGTGGGTTCGAGGTAGCCATAGCATACTATCTCCGCATTTTCGGATATGGACACCCGACTGACTAACGAGGATTAACAGTCGTAATAGTGTGTGTTAATTATTTCAAAAACATATTTTTGTTAGTCCTACTAGTTTCGATTACTAGTAATCCACCAAACCAATGCCTAACTTGTACAACTCAGCGCTTCACCGCTGAATCTAGCCGCCGTTAACTGTCGCAATAATTTCATTTTATTGCCAACTATAGGTGTATTGATGTAGCGCTGACCGTTAGTCAAGCTAATTGGCTTCCAACAAGCGCCGATTTACACGGTGTTTGCCTTTATTTATTCATACTGGGTTTGGATTTATACCTTAGTGTAACATGTATGTACATTGACATAGTTTAGTAAGGAGTTTTTGTGTATGCTATGAAAATATGTATACGCTTATCAGCATTATACTATTATTTCTTCAATTTGATTTGTTATTTAAGTGTATTAATTAGGTAGACTACAAATTTTTAAGTGATATGTTTAGTAAATGAATAAATAACCAAGTCAATTTCTTTATCACTCATGTTCATCTCAAATCATAACATAAATTAAGAAACTTTTATTACAATGTAGACAAATATTAAACCAAAGTAGTCCAAAAATAATTCATAAAATCGTTCGAGTCCCGGATCAGCACCGTTCTAAACCAGGTACGTTATTACCCCGATAAAAAGGACAAAGCATTAGCAGACATGAAACGCAGATGCCAATAGCAGCAGTTCATTTGGAGCACGCAATTTCCGAGTTGTCGTTCCCCAATGACGCCAATGCCATCTGTGGAGAAAGAGAGTGAATTAAAGCGCCCGTTAATGGCCTATCCGAGATATCCCGTTTCTGTGATTATAAGGCTGTGCTATTGACGGGTTTGTCTTATAGTTGGTGACAGGAATAATATTTAGCATGCATAATGAGTTTGACCCTCGAGTGATAGTAGTAGGCAGTCTAAGGATTAAGTGACCACCGTAGTATCAGAATAGCTTTGGTCATACAAAACTAAGGTTTCCAAGATTCAACGTGACGGATATTGTCCTATGCTGCCATCTATTATCTAATTATTGACCTTTAATAAAAATCTAAGATCACAGATCCCCACTTGTCTCATACATCGCTTCATGCACATTCAGCGGTTACATGTACTTTCATTTTTTTTCAATTTATTGTCGTATCTGACTGTTATAATGCTTTTACCTATAGTATTATATCTATTTTAAATGTTTTTCTTTCATTAATTTGTTTTTTCTCTTTAGGGAAACGAGTGTGATGTATGTAATATACATCGCATATAAACTGATATCTAATAATAAAAGCTCCTAGTCACATTAAAAAAATATAGGTAGTAATAATATTACTAATATAAGTATTTTACTCAATAAAACTTTTATTTTGAATCCTAGTAATAAGACAGCTGGCTTCATTCAATCAATTCGGATCATTTCTGTACGAAGTAAAGGCGATATTCATTGCTGCTTTAACTTGGCTTACTACGAGCTCAGTCCAAGATTAGTCAGAAATGTAAGCGTCCTTACTTTGAATGTCTTTAATTCCAGCATCCCGTTGGAGCCTTGATGAGATCCTATCTGGAATCTAGGTTACGAACAAGCTTCTCTTTTTAATAAAATGATACATCAGTACTGGTTTTGATTTGAAAGAAAATTGGTCTCGGAATTATATTTTTTCTTGGTTTTGTAAAAACGAAGAGTATGTTCAGCTTCTAAACTACATTATTATATTTTTTCACTGTGTAATAAGATGACAGCAGATATTTTCCATGTAATATTTTTATTCATGTTCAATTAACGTTATTAAATCTAAAAAAATATTTCTTACATAAGCACATTTATAATAACTACAAAAAACTTAAGTACTATTATAGGACAAGATACCGAAAATCGAAATCCAAACTTCAAAATATTTTACAGGCCTATCTTTGGAACAATCGAAGGTGCAAACAATTAGCAGGTCAATGCAAATACCCTGTAGCCACCGTACTAAATACGGTACTATAATTGAGAATGGCCACGTGAATTGACAGATATGTCACTTTATAAGCCAAAGAGGTCTTTTGACTGCAAATGACAAGGCGGAAATTGGCTCTGACTATAAATCTACTCCCAGCTCTCAGACTAGGCTTAGGGATGGGTACCTATTAGAAGCGGATAAATTGAATTGAAATTTTCAATTGATTAATTTACTTCCATTATTTTCTTTCCTCTTGGCGATTGTAGTTCGATGAAATTTAAATCTTTTAGACTAGCTGATATCGATTATTATAAAATATAAGTATTTAATTATATACAACAAATTTAAGCTTTACAAAAAATTTAAAAATAGCCTACCTAATTACATATTATTCAAAACATAGAAGGATAGAGGTACAATAAAATTATTTCATTATTGAAATTTATGTATACAAGATCCGTAAAGTAGCAAAAATAATAGCTATGGAAGTATATTACGTATTCAGTGTATTAATTGTAAATAGCTACTTATTGGATCATTCATCAACATTATTCCAATTATTAATGTGAAATTGCAATTCCGATGCATGCAGTGCTTCATTTGATTTATTTGTGTAATACGATGTCCGTTCATAGTGACGTTGAAATATAATAAAGTAATTATGTTAAGCATCATGAATTATTATATATATTAATTCGACGTAGCTCAGTTGTTTGGGACTTGGCTCTGTATCAGTGGGTACAGGGTTCAAATCCCGCTTAAGCACCAATGGAAAAGAAGTTTAATAAATTTCTATGTACATTTTCGTAATAAATGCACATTTACGAAATACATAGAATTATACGGTGAGGGAGTGGGAACATACGTACAAGCCCTTATATATTCAATAATTCCACCAACATCTCCTATTTTCACAAACTTCGTTTCCCCACTTTCCACTTCCAAAAACCAACTACTCCGAAACCATTTAAACCATTTCATTTCGCTGGACGAAAAGAAACGAAGCCGTTCACAGAGACATAAACTAGCCCAGCCCTACTCCGGATGCTATCCACGTCACGAGCACTTTGTGCGAAAGGTAACTGTGCCTAATGTGACCCCTTTAACTACAGGTCTGTGGTTTAGGCGTGCTATGTATTGTTGGATTTCTAAGTAGGTATGTGAATTATATGTACAATATATTGTGAGGTTGTGCTTATTATTGAGTCTAGGAAACAACAGAGTGTAAGTAATGTAGAGGAGCTGTTTTATTAGATATGCTATATTTATTTAAAAGCTTCACTATTTATAACTAAGTTTCATATTTTGATTGCAAGTTTAAGGTCTTAACATAAATGAAGTTAAACACTCGTTAAATTCCCATAAGACTCGTTTAGTTCTTATTTAGACTGAAAATAGAGAGTAAATGTAGATTTGACGACAAAATTATAATATTTTAACAATTACTTATGTTGTTAATACGCGTACCAGCTTACAGTATCAAGGAACTTTCCAAAATACTAGTTCATATGTACAATATATTTATATGCCATCTATATTTTCACAGTACAGAAAATTACCTATATCATTCTATTCGCGATGCCATTATTATCAATTATACCTGAACAAATGCATGCAGTGAAATTCAGCATGCACTCAAATCGGAATCGACTGAAAACAAATTATACGCTGGAAATAAATAACGCAACGAAACTTTATGCATTTTCATTTTAATGGGACTTGAGAGCTTAACTGCTTGCGTTTCAATGTACACGTTGAGTGTTTGCGTTGGGTTGAGTGTTTTTAATATACTGCATATCATAATCATTATCTCTGACAGACGGACATAAGCTTTCTATTTGAAAGGGTCAAAGAATCAGATATCTCGTGTTTAATTCTCATGTTACATCCTTCTTTGTATTAGTGAATAGGTGTTGCATTTTTTCTTAATATAAACAAATTTCCATGCAAAGATAGCATTGGACTTAGGATAGCTACTTCCTTGAATCGCTACGTATTTTCCTTGGGTCAATGTTGATCTACAAAGCAAATATGACGCAAAGACCAAGTAATTTTTTTTATTATGGTTTAGATTCCTAAGATTGTTCGTATAGTCTAAAATCTTTTAACTATGTTACATGTATTAGGTTTCCTCACGATGTTTTTCCCTCAGCGTAGTATTCGACGCATTTCGTAAATGTATTTTTATTACGAAAATGTGCATAGTAATTAATTAAACCTACCTGCTCCCCGAATAGGTAATAGTTAGTGCTTGTAAATGGCGACATGGCTTACCACCTATCACATTGAGTACTGACTCTGGTAAACACATGGGTTCGAGGTGGCTAAAGAATTACTACCTTACTACTTGCAATTGCGGAGATGGACACCTGAACCTCTGACTACCCCGCAAGGGTTAATGGTCGTGAACACGTTTTGTTTTTGTCTACATGTATTATTAAATTATTATACATACCTTCATAATATGGATCATAATGTTTGTGTTAATATCACCATCGTATTCTATTCCTACCGCTTTCATGAAACATAAAGCTTCGTGGCCGCGTATATTATTTCTACACTCTCGCGGCAATCTTTTATGGAAGATTCATTTTAATATCGCTCGTTTGGAAGACTTATAAAACATTTTTATATACAGTTGACGTTCTGAACAAAACAACAAGAGGCTTATCAACTCGTTCCACATAATCAAGGAATAACAATGCGTATTTGCGAAAGAAAAGGGTTGAAAATGGCCTGCTCTGATGTGTGTCGTGCACAACGGAGCGCCGTAGAGTTGATTGATTTAGATACGACGGAACAAAACAGCCTTTTTGTAAAAAAACCTTTTTATGGTGACTCCCCTTTTTCAGTGTCACGTTATGTGTGTGTCAATCGACTTGCTTTGAAGATTCCTACGTTATTGATATACAATTTTACATTTTCCTAATAGATACATCTAAATACATCGTGCACTTGCAAAATGTACTAAGGTAATGAAATACTTTGTGAGGAAATATATCTATTCTTCGGAATAGGTAATAATTGTTTTTAAATAGTGATACTTCTTACCACCTATCTTTATTTAAGTACTGACGTTAGTTTAAAAGTTTTAGGTACCATAGAATCACTAACTTCGTGATTTCGGAGATGGACTCGCGAACCTTAGACTTACGTTAGACTTAATGATTGAGTTTATAAACATGCATACCCATCACGCCTGAATACCTGTATAGGGGTAGGCAGAGATCAAGGATCCTCATCTGTCTCGATCCTGACAAACCACTATCTTGACTTATCTTATGTTATAAATACCTCAGTTATTTTTTACTTGTATATTATTGAAGGACCTTAAGCCATATGTTACAATCTTGTAAAGCCATATCTAACCTTTACTCAGGCTATTCAAAAACCGTTCATCCGTGCGAGGCAGGGCTTACAAAAGTATGAAAGAAGTCTCATTTCAGCGACTGTTGAAAGTAGGAACTCATTTGTTACGTACTCTTTTTAAGAACAACAAAAAGCAAGCCTACGAGAGATTGTCAAATAACATGACGTTCTAAATTTAAATGTAGCTTTTAACATTATATATTAAAAGCCACATTTAGATTTAGAACGTTATTATATATATATATATATATATATATATATATATATATATATATATATGTATGTACAGGAAAAGTTTCTATTAACTCATATCTTCAGGAAGTAAATCGTTTAAAAAAGAGTAAAGACTAAGAGTAGACACCTATGTCTTGAAATCGGTAATAGTCAAAACTTGTGGACAAACGATCTGTGTTCTATTGGTTTGATAAAGAGGATTATTACTCGAATACAGATTCAGACTAATGATTATTATATTATTGACACATGCTAGGAAAAGAGGCAGTTATCAACATTATGTATGCATCTCTTAGTATATTTTGAACCTGGAAACCATATTTATTGCTAACCGAAACTCAAAATTTACCCCACACCGTAGTCCATTAAAGCGTAATTTTTTCAAGCGTTATGAAGGTTTTAACGCGAAATATGCGCTAAATTAATAGGAAACCCAGAAACATGTTAAATTAATTTCATCCGAGCGACTACACGGTAAAATGGACATTCTTTTAAGCCCCATGCTAGTTTGGGAGTTTATATGTTTATTCAATGAAGATTGAAAAAAGAATGACTCTATGTTGTAAAAAGGTGACGTAAGCAGTACCTATAACCGCCGAGAGTGAATGAGAAGATGTATGAGTGTCTATGAAGCGAAAGTGGTCTGTCAAGATCGGGACAAAATGGGGATCCGTGATATCTGCCTACTCCTCTACAGAGATTCAGGCGTGATGTGTATGTATGTTAATACGAAGAAAAGATATCTCTTTGTTTTGTAAAATTTTATCAGGAGATGCCTTTGATACAAATAAATCGATGGTTTTGCCTATACATTGAAAAACCGGTTATAGTGGAATAAAAACGTTTCATGCTTTGTTGTCAAGTTATTTTTGTTATACACATTTATGTAGGTGCGTGCTCTATAATATTATTGGATTTAGAAAGCACGGGCCTAAGCAATTATCTGTGGTATATGATGGCAAAGTACGATTAAAAAAGTCTCTCAATTTTACAATTGTAGTAAAAAAAATCATTGACGTTCAGCCAGTACTGATCCTTTAAAAATGCCCTATACTATTATGCAAATCTTATTAACTTTTATGTTTATGGAACATTACTACAGGGTAGGTCGATATAATATCTCTTTACTCTATTAGAACATAGATGCCTGAATAACATTTACGTTATTACGATACAACCAATACGAAACGTGACAAACAAAACAAACATTCAAAATCAACTCTATGTTTTTTAAAACAACCGAAATCCCGTTGGAACACTATTCAAACAAAGTAATTACGGAAACCGCCAACAATTAAAAATAAGTGAAACAGCAAACTGAGCAAAACGCTCTTGTTTTCTTTCGGAATAGCGTCGAACATTCTCATTTTAGAACAAGGACTTCATTAGAGAGTTTGCTATACAGGATGGAAACACTAGTCTAAAAATAAGTAGGGTTTTTTTACTTATTTCGATTTAATTGGAATAAAGTTACAATATAAAATTATATCAAATGTGAGTGGTATTTAAGTAACAGAGGAAATATGTATTATAATTCCAGGATTAGATCTTAAATAATGTGTAATAAATATGAAATTAATTATTTAAATGCAAGAATCTTGGTAAGGATTATCATGTGATTGTTATAAGTGTATCAAATTAGTAAGCAGTAAATATCTTTACTACGAGTATCTGTATCTTAAAACGTATAAGCAACGTAAAACCCTGAATAAAAAATCCTAAACACTAATAAAAATAATTTTATAGATTCTACTAAAGAGTTAATGTTCGTATATTTCTTAGAGTATAGCAGTTTAATTGCAATCCAGATTGATTGGACATGAAAAGTGCAAATGCATATTTCTTGAGAAAAGCATAATCAGTATTAATGGAATTGAATCACAATGTGTCACAAAAACTACCTATTATCTCTATGGTGCAAACTAGATTGAATTTAACTAAACGATTATGTTGATCACATATAATCAAACTTATTATTGTCCAAAAAATGATAGTAAACTATATTGTATTGTAATAATAAAAGTCAATTTTCGTGAAATAATTGATGCCAATATAAATAAAGCAAAATTCCCTGAAACCTCTTACAATTTATTTACCGTAACAAAATTCTAGTGAAACAAAATCACCGGTTCCACGTAGTGGTATCATCCTGTACACGTTTGTGTTGCCACAAAAAAGTTTTTCGTATTTTTCATCGCTAGCACCACGTCGGTTATAATATCATTAAGTTTCGTCTCGGAATTATTTTGCGAGGGGAAAATATGAATGGCTTTTGTTACGTTGACATCTTTTTTGTCAGACCCTACTAAGTAAGTAAGCGAATTAAGTTTTTGCAACCGTACTGACAAAAGACGCCGCCGAAATATTAAGGACGTGTTTCTTTCATTAATCACTCGTGTTTTTAATATTCACTCTTGTTTGGGTAAGTTTCCTCTGAAAAATATTTTTACATAATATTTACACGTAAACAAAATACTCGGTTACATTTTTAATACCTTTAGGGGTTAATGTCATACTTATTTCAGTTTAACTTTACTCATCAGATTCCATGAACTGTTAGTAGAGTCCTACTTTATTTTGGACACTAAGGTTAATTGGCATTCTATTTTCATCCAAAAACACATATAATTTCTAAATTTACACAAAAATAACAAACACACATCACAAAACTCCCACAAATTTCTACCATAAAACTGGTAGAAATCTCCAAATCCTACCCTTGCCTTGACAAACACGTGATCTCGTAAATGTAGAAGGCGACAAGAGTTATCGCCCAGTCAGCTTAGCTAAGTGGCCTGTGGGTGCGTAAAAGCAACATATATCTTGTGGCCGTAACTACACTTGACACCGACGGTGACGCCACTGTAACGAATAGCTCTGTTAGGCGAAGGAATAGCAACGTTGTAGTTGGTTAGGTTTTGAGTTAAAGGATGGATTATAGGGAGTTTGGAAAAAAGTTATGTATATGGAGTGGAAGAAAGAATGATTGGTAAACTAGAAGTAAAAGGAATTCATTGGTTTTCGGACTATGAGGTAGCAAACCTGACCGGAGAGATGAAAAAGAGAAGAATATTATGATAGATAGAGCTGATAGCGTTTGTTTATTAATTAAAATGTTATCTAAACACATAATTAATATGTACAAGACCTAAACATTTTAACATTAGTACTATTCAATATAACGATTCATTCAGTCAATAGCATAATAATTATCACTGAAGCCCAAAGAAAAAATGAGACGAATACAATTTAACCAAAATTTAAACCGAATATCTGTTATTACATCCACAGAGGTTGTTTTATTTTAAAAACGACTAATCAATATCATTTTACAAGGAAACGGGACTTATCGCGTATATTTTATAAACAAAGTATTACCTTTGTTACCCGACGTTTCTGTCATGTTGCAATGGCTGTGGTCAAGGGTTAAACGTCACAGTTTTCTTGTAAAATAAATAAAAATCGTCTCAAAAATATTATAAACATCACATAATTACGTACACTATTCAATCAATCACGTCCTGTTCTTGACAATTGTCATTCAATACTGTCACACAGTCAAGGCATTCATGATAAATACATTCCGGAACAATACATGTGAGGGACGTATTGGCGAGAACCTCTCAATCAAATTAGCAACTCCCGGTTCATTAATCTGGTCTGTCTGTACAGATGTCTTAGGAGTTAATCAAGAATTTCCAGTTGGCACGCCCGATTGGGACGCCGATCTTGAGTTATGAATTTCGAGCGCGATTGTACCTACTTGTGGCGTGACAAGTTTGGGTTCTATACTTAAATTTCGTTGGAAGTATTTTGGCATACATATATTCATGGGTCTTTGACAGAGAAATTACAAGAATAGTTTGTAAGATTAACCTTAAAGATAAATTAAGTTGCCGTCATTTTAAATTGAGTCGAGAATGCACCTATCTGTAACATTGGCTGGGTCACCTACAGCTGCGTAAATTTATACTGTTTTAGTGATATTATCTAAATTCCATTTCTTATTTTATTATTATTTGTTTCAGAATAAAACTGCAATCTTCGAGTGATGTAAGTAACTTACTCTTAAAAACAATTCATGTAATCTTCAAATATGTGTATATTAGAAAAATGGACAAAATTTTTGTGATACTCCTCTTCTTTCTAACCTTATGCCCAATATATTAAACCCACATTTACCTACAACATGCCAAAGAAAACAACACTTAAATTTCTATTTCCGTCAATCCCTAATTACACAAATTAACTAAATCCTTAACCTTTACAGAATCCAAAGACCATAAAACTCGGCATAACTCGCAACAGATATCAAAAGCGTAAAACGAGAGGCATATTTAATTCAAAATTGAATAACCAAGAGTGCTCCAACCTTATCACGCAAAATGCGAGCGTCTTGAAATTGGCATAAAGCAACGTTGAAAAGCGCCGAAATTAAGCTGAGATTCAAATAGGATCATATTATGTCTACCTGGGCGCGATTCTGCTAACAAGATAACGTGAAGTCACATTACGAGTCATTCTCTTAATTTACGACAGATGGCGTTGGTTTAAGTATTTATTTTGAAGTGAGACCAATTAAGACAAATAGTACATTTAACTTTTATTGATCACACCATGCTTTACGGTGCAGTCTGGTACTAGAAGTAACGTAGAGAGGTAAACAGAACCCCGTGAAGTATAGTGAATAAGAAGAATATGTGGTTCACGTATCTGTCTCCATAAGATTGGTATTTGTAATACTACGATGAACTGGAATGCTTGTACAAATACTCGTATTGGCTTTATAGTTTATAATTTTCATTCTAAATCTAAATGGAATAATATTTTTTTACTTTTAGATTTATTAGTGGTATTAATTTAACTAAACACATTACGTTGGTGTCTTATAAAGAGGTAGGCGGAGATCACAGATCTCCATCTGTCTGATAAACCACTTAGGTACTTAAATGCTCCATGATCTACTTTAAAACAGTTGTACTAAAACTTAATCACGTAAACTCTTCCTAATAAACATATCTTGACTGATAATAGAAACCCATTATATAATTTCAACTTTTATCAATTCGAGGTAATATTAAAATATATAATTCTTATCAATAAGTCTACCTGGCTCAAAAGTGTTCATATCAGATAAGTAAAACAACTATAACCTATATTTTATCACCAAGCTTTGTAGCATGAATCAAAGAAATCTAAAAATAACAGTGTTATATTAACGTGTGTACATATCTCAAAGAATGTTCAAAACAATAACTGTACCATATTAATGTGTGTACATATCTCAAAGAATGTTGTAGGAGAATCGACGCCATTCTCGGGGGGCCACGAAGGAAATCCGTCATACGGCGCGACTCGGCTCGACTTTCCTGCGAGCGTAATTCAATTCTCTTTTGAAGGTGAATTTGAGACGCATATGTGCCCCGAGATAGGTGTCCTAGGCTTTCCGTAGACCTATCTTTCAGGATCGGGACCTGGGGAATAGAATGTAAACAATGTGTTGCTTGCATGGATAAAATATCTTGTATTTTACGAGTATATACAAGAAAGTATCATAGGTTTTTGCTATCTACTTATTTATACCTTGCTAATAAAATGTTTTGCATACATACATACACATACCGCCTGATTCCCTGTAGAGGGGTAGGCAGAGATCACGGATCCCCATTTGTCTCGATCCTGACAGACCACTTTCGCTTCATTGACATTCATACATCCTCTCATACACTCTCGGCGGTTATAGGTACTCCTAACGTCACCTTTTTTCAATATAGCGTCTATCTGACTGTTATATGTCTTATTAGGCCGGCCCCTACGTAACCGTCCTTCCACTTACTGATGCGCTATAATAAACGACGTACTAACAAAACTTATTAAATTTAAAAATATTTATATCTTCTAAGTATAAATACAAATGTGAATTAATGAAGTGAAATATTTTAAGAGCACAACCATAGGAGATCATGACACTAGCCTATCTCTCGGTATAAAGCATAATTTTCATGTTTGATATAAAGTTAATCAAGGCCTTGGTTGAGCAATATACTAGTACCTTTTCCAATTTCAAATGGCGACATTTTCACAACTCGCTCAAATTATTACGCCATATTTCTTCAGTATACTCTACATACTACAAGTGGCAAGCATATCATTACCCACCTACATCCCTCTACCTGCGAGCAAAGAAAAATATCTCTTAGCAACTTACACAGTCACGCACACATTACAAATAGCTATTCTTATAGGAGACTAGCGCCTAGAAGCACAGTCAGCAATTTTTCCCCCTAATTTCATAATCCAACTCTTATTCATCTCATGAGTGGCAATTTAGCGAAATACATCAGAAAAAAGGGAAAGTTTTTGCGATTCACGAAGACTTGCCGCTTTTTCTGTTTATGGCAAATTTTCTGCTTATAAATACATTATGGTATGAATGAGGATGGATGATTGGTGAGAGATATTTAATTTATATGGGAGAAGTGGAAGGGTTGCGTAGGAGTCATTTTATGAAGTCTAATTTTGAGTTGGAAACAAAGATAATCAATAATACTGAGAGGTATTTACGCATAAATATGTAAGTGATTTATGTATGTATGAGGAAAAAGGAGGTTACCTTTGTATGGATGCGTACAAATACCAAAATTCTGAATCCGATTTGTAAGGATCAAGAAAGATGAAGATTCTTTATAGTTTCTTATCTTTCGATATTATACATAATAAAGTGTTAATTTCAGGACAATAGACTAGCCATTTATTTATATTAAATTTATCTTCAAACCTGTTATATATATATAGTGAAAGAGATTAACTAAAATTTCAAGGATTAAAAGTTTTATGACCGATGGATACGTTCTAAAGAGACAATTCAATAGAGAATTACATTTAACAATTTGTACTCTAGCACACACTAGACCTCTGAATAAATATGTACATTTGTATATTAATTGTAATTGCAATAACATTGAATTCAGCAAGATACTTGACGTGTTATCCAAGGAAGAAAAACCTTATCAAAACATAGAAACAAACGCATTCATGACAGTACATCCCTTTCAGGACAGTACAAAGCTTGGCTGGCCACCATCAACTAAACACCCACTTTGTGCCTATCTGATAATCAATAACAATAACGTCACATGTGATAAATCGTGTCGCCGTATAAAGATACTAATTATTTACTTACTTCAAAAGATACGCAGGTTTCCTCATGACGTTCACACCAAAAAGTTTTGCAGCTTATCACTACATATACATTGCAGTGTTTGTATATAGCAATATATATTTGTTTCGAACAAAACCCGCATGCAAAGAGAAAGGCTAAACGGCGTGTCCATGCAATCGACGCGAGGCAACGAAAAAAATCGTTCTGCCGCTGACACGTTTTTAATTTGATCTTTGCCGTTTGTGTGGCCTGTCCGACTTTCAATGGAGACTCAGTTTCACACGCTTTTGCAGTGTTTGTTGACATAGTTTTTTAATAAGCTAGGTTTGTTTTTTATAGGTATTATTTGATGTATGAACATTTTCGTAATTGAACTCTAGTTTTTTTGTATTTGTAGTTAGACTGTAATTTGTTTGTTCCGTAATATTTACAATTTTATCGTTTTTGTAGGAAATCGATTATTATCATTTAAATTGTTAAGACATACGCATAACCTTAAAGAACACAACATGTTGTATTGGGCGCTTTTTATCTATAATATGATGCTAGCCCCTTAGTCAACAGGTCATTACATTAACGTGCCGGAAAGAATAAATTCTATTATCTTAATATCATGAATGATTAGTAGAAAAATAGTACATGCTCAATTCACTTATGACTCTAGAATATAAAACTGATAAAAGATATCCAATAAAGCCCGTAGCAGAAACCAATACTTTGCTACGTGTATTTCTCCAACTATACTACGAATATTATCAACTTAGTTCCGGACTCTTGCGGAAGTAATAGTTGGAGAATCTCTTGAATTGTGTATTATACGTGCATCCAAACTACATCGTTTGCATAACAGTTACGTTATAACAGATGTTACGAAATATCAGTTAACTTTTATAGCTTTGGGTGCTCGAATTTTTATTATAGTTCCGTGTTTTCAAATGCACGAATAGTGTTGCCATATGCGGAAAAGTTTTGTGAATTTTATATGCCGGTCCTTTGTTGAGGTTTTGTGCATGCACGGTTATAAGACAAACATGACTATGAACCCTTGCGGGGTAGTCAGAGTTTGAGGTGTCTATCACCGCAATTGCGGATGTAGGCATTCTATGGCCACCATAAATGCGTAAGCAATGTCACCGTTGACAAGCACTTATCATTATGTGTTTTCCCTCACCGTAGTATTCATAGTATGTGTTCGGATATGCTTGAGGTCTATTATCTATGGTGAGTGCCATGGATACAAAATACGTGCGAATATGCATGGATATACTCGTATCGGAGTCTTGTACTTTGTAATAATAGCTTTGCCGTATTGGTATTATATTGAATTGTGTATAAATGCTTATATGTCAAATTGTACACATGGTCAACAAACAAACCTTATTATCAATTGATGAGAAAACAACAACTTAGATTACATAAAATAAACTGAAAGCGAAATAACACTATTTTTTGTACTGAATCACAGATAATAATAAAGGGTCCAAACTGTTAATGGATACGTTCACATTGTACCTACTACCCCATTGAGTGCAGATCGTTCGATCTAACAATAACGGCCTCATCAAAACTTTTTTATTTGCGTCCGATCGACCGAACAAAGTTAGTGTACTAAGCTTGTAAACACGTCGTCTATGGTTCGTCAACAAAGTCAGCAGCTCAGTGCAAGTTGAAAATACAAATAATTATTTTCGCCTGAATATTTAGTCAATTGTGATGCCAAACTGGCTAAATATGTTTGCTTTGGGATTATATTTAGATCCTCAACTGGAACGAACAGAAGAACAAGGAAGAGGAGAAGAATTGGACTTTGACTTCGTTTTTCTTCGGTGGTAGCGGCAGGCGGTGTTGGTGTAACCATGGCGACTGAATAACAAGTGCAAACGCCGTGGCATCAGAGTTTGTACTTCAGCCGACATAACCTTAGTGGTGAATGGCTTATTAAAGAAACAAAAAAAAATTGTAAACATGGTTGATTTTTATATTATTTTTATAGGTCACTGTTAAATAAATAATGGAGTTGTGATGTCATATCGAACAAAAGTAACAGGCTCGCTCAATACATTACACTGCTATACTCTAAGTTGCTACCTACGCTAAGCCCGGCAGAATGGAAGCTAGTTAGGATTCTTTTAAGTCCCAGACTAGCTCTACGTATGCTATAAAATGACCTAGTTGATGTTTTAACGTTTTTCAAGGTGCTGCTCCCCCAGAAAGGGATTAAATTTCTTGAAAGTATATCTAATTCTGTTATTTTTATGAGTTATTCAGGAAAGACTTAAAGAAATTGTTTTATTTCAAGGCAGCTTCAATACTTCCAAAAAGTTATAAAGTAAATAAAAACTGTTTTCTTGTTCAAAAGCAATCAAATATATCATAGTTGTGTGCAAAATAATAGACACCAACAAGTTTTTAATATAAAAAGAAAACTTTTTATTATAACTAGCCTTTTCTTCTATGTAAAATGCCCAACCCTTCAATTATCTATTACTCAAAAAAACCTTATAAATACATTCCATTCAAATCCCACCCTATCCTCTAATATGACAGTTGATGACTAATTAACCCTACAGCCTACGGTTCCCCATTGCAGTTCCCAAACAATCAAAAACAAGATAACCGCTCGAGGCATCCGCAAAATTCGCGAGCAAACATTGCACTGTTCCGCTAATTTAGTTCCGAATGGCCTATTGTTGAAAATGGAAAAAAGGAATGCAAAACGAGTGCAATGGATGCTAATGCTATTGGAGCAGCAATTTTGGTTGCACGTTTCAATATTTATTCTTTCCTGTTCTGCTGTTTTGTTTCGCGGGCTTTGAGCGGTTAAAGTCTGGTTTTTGGTGAGAATTTGTGATAAATGGATACACAATATTATAGTTTCTCTATAATAAGAACTTATGAGGTTGTGATGGAGTTAGGTTAAAAAAATGAATACACTGTATAACATTTTCTCTATAATATATAAATTAAAAGGGATAAAAAAATAATAGATTAATTTCTGAAAAATGGTATGGATAGTACATAAAAATCCTATAAATTAAAATAGCATTTACTAGTTTAACGTATACGAAGATTCTGTTATACTTTGTGTATTATAAAAAATAATGAATATAAAATTGAAATATTAAATTAGAAGTAAATCAAACTAGCTGTCGTTCTGCCCAGCAGTCGAAGGAGGCGACTTAAGGGGTAAGGGTCAATGGAAACTGGGCGATTAGCTAGTAACCTATTACCAATGTTTCACATAAAATCACAACGCCAGTATGCATACTAAAAAGACACCTTAGAGATATTATCGTCTCCAAGGTTCTATCCACCCCGAAACGGATTAGAGGACGTGAATCTTTATGTAATTTGGAACTGATACGTAAAACAATTTTGAACAGCCTAAAGAGCTTGTTTAAACTGCAATTCGTAGTACAGTACAATAACCATTACGCAAGGTTCCTCGAACTATTTAAACAAGATTGCATTTAATTTCCTAACAAGCCTGCCATTGTTACGTTAAATCAATGTTATAAAGCAATTGTTTCTTTTCTAAGAAAATTCACTTTAAATACAGGATAGCTACAATGTAGTAAGTTCCATTGTAGAAACTTACATACATAAACTCAGTTCTTTTAAACTCTAAGAGTGGATAAGACTTAAATGATATTAAATCTCCTTTGTCACCTAAGATATTGCAATAGATAAATATAATTCTTATTATTACCACTGAATAGTGCATGTATTATTATAAAATATAGTTTATACATTTTTCGTCCTTTAAACTCTTTTTAACCTTAGTGAACTATAAAACCTTCGTAAGAAGACTTTCTACTTAGTACGAATACGTATAAATTGAGAGTAAGTAACTTTATAAGTTCTCTGATTAAACTATTGAATATGATTTGAAATTTATTGAGTGATGCTTAAGTGAGATGATAGGTTGCACAACTTTACTGAATACGTATCAATACAAAATAAACCATATTCAACATTTTGTAAACTAATTTCAATAATTAATGTAGGTTACAACTTACCATTCCGTTCATTTTACACACTACTACATAACAATTAACATTATGTAGCGAAAGTAAAAAAGCTTCCATGTAAGTTACGAGTTTAATAATGAAGCTAGTTGCTCCATGCATTATCGGGGTCCATGCAGTATGGCAAATGGGACCATTAGAGAGGCCAATTAGAGCCTTAATGCTACTTGCTAACTTATGAATTTTATTTCATTAAGTCCACTCAGAATTCCTTTGTGGAAGTTTTAAATGGACTTTGTTTGCGGGGTACGGGAGAAGATTCGTTTGTAGGATAAGATGGAATTAGTAAGCGTGTTAAAAGTGAGTGAGGGAAGAAAGCAAGCAAAATATTCCAAAAAAAGTTTGTTGGTTAACTAAACATTTGGGTAACAAACACATATCATCAAACTAATATATGCATATATGAATGAATAAATATGATGTTTCTTTCTTTCTAATGTGGAAAAGAATCATCGTCTCCGTAAGTTCAAACAAGTCTTTGGAGCTAAACTAATTAAAAGAGCCACTTTTTTGTATTACACTTGATTCGTCCGTACATGTTTAGTGTGAAAAAAATATCTCAAATTGTAATCTCGTGTACATTGATGATTATAATTTATTAAATATATGTATCTTGAGATTCATTAAATGTACTAATACTGTACTTATATTTCTTGGTCTTGATCATAGGCTGAGATTGAAATCATCGCGCAGGATAGGCTAATGTCGCGTGCTTTATGGAAGGCCCTATGTTTTTGACGAGGGATTCAAGAATTTTAAGTAAGTAATATTGAATAAAAATAAATAATTAATATTAATGCTCTAGATGTGAATATATATACGAGTATATATGTCTATAAATCGATGATTTACACGTGTACATATGTTCTCTATACGTCTAATTCACGTTTGCTTCCCAATAAGTACAGTACAAAGACCCCGTAACCAATATCGCAAATTCTCGCTCTCCGTTTAATGAAATTTACAATCCTATTACAGCCCTGTTTGAAGTTTACTCTAAGTAGAGGCCTTCTTAATTTGGTTGGGTTATATTAAAATCGCTTTGTTATTAATTTGAATTCGCGATTCCTTGTTAACATTTATTGTTTTGGATGCCGTGAAGGGTTTTTAATAGGATACAATGTAAGATGTTGTAAGGAAATTGTTTTTGTTCGTATTTAATTAAGCAAGTTTTCTCTTGTTTAGGAAGTTTGTCGAGAAGCTCACTGATCAAATTCTAAACGGGTTGAAGGTTTTTGGATTGACCTCTATTTTAGGTGGTTTAAAAGAACTGAGTATGATTCTCGGCATGAGTATTTTCATATTTGAAGATGTTATATATTCTCTAGATTGTGGCTAATTTATTGTGAAAAGAATACATTTATATGATGATAAATATTAAAGTTGGTAACAAAGGTAAATACGTAGGAAATAGAAATTTCCTTATAAAATATACGCGATAAGTCCCGGTTTCTTGCAAAATGACTAAAATCCGAGGGAAAAAAACGCAAAAAAGTTATTAAAGTAGATCATTATTAATTATAATTTTCAGCATGACATGCTCGACAGCAATGTTTTAAGGGATAAAATATTACAAAAAATAAAATCGTTGGTATTCTCTGACAACCCTACAACGAATTTTATATCGTAGCACACATTAATGAACTTATATTGTATCTTTACGAAAGTAAAACTTTACAACGTGATTCTCTATGAAAATCATAGGTGGCGGTAACCGCTGTGGCTTCAAAACATTTTCCTCGTTTCAGAACACTTTCTAACGAAAATATACGCATGGGATGGGATTATGGATAGACGCTCTGGTGAAAACATGACCCCTTATTATAGTATGATTCTTGCCTATTTTCCTGTAGAATATATGTATTATAACATTATCATTTTGATAGTAAACTATCAAAGGCATTTAGAGGCTTGAAGGATTACTGTTGTATATTTATTGTACCACGTTTAGATATTGAAGAAGATGCTTAACCTAAAGTGAATTTTAAAGGTGGATATCCTTTATAAGATTCTTAAACAAATTTCACGAAACTAAGATTTCCCAACATCTAAATCAACACACTAAATCCTGGCAGCCTAATACTGTTACGTTTTAAATGGTTACTTTTCAGGAAATACTTTTAAAGTTTTATGTAATATGGTCAAACGAATATTCGACTGTATTTAAATTTTGTGTAATAATAAATATTCGTGTCTTTCATTAAGTTTAGCTCCAACATTACTCCAATGATAAAGGAACTATGACACTATTCTTTTTTACTTATAGTTATCATTTTTTGTACATAAATTAACCATAATTATTATTTGTATATCTGTCAGACTCGTAAATATAAACAATCGCGTGAATCATACCTACAGGACATGTTGTAAATTTCTCCTTCATTTAATATTCTATCAGTCTTCGTACTTAAAGGCAGCTGGTAACCTATTCTAATACCATATCAGCATGAGGTATATGAAGAGGTTTTCCCGTAGATAATTATGTGGACTTAGCAGACTTTTCTTGGGAAGTTATTCTTTTATTACTTGTCAGTTGGGGGCGGTTTACGTCTGTTTTTGTCGGGTGTACTCAAGCAAAAAAGATAAATGTTCGGTTCGTACCTTTGCTTCAACATGGATTAGGCAAGAGTGGGTTGGAGAAGAAACTTTTTTTGTTGTTCGCTGAATTATTTCTGTATATTGCGACTGGGCTTACTTACGTAAATTACAAGCCTTTGTAAGGGTTTTGAGGAAAATATTTGTTGTCTTTTATTTTCTAGAAATATCTTCTTATTTATCTTTTCCCATTACTAACTAATCATTGTTTTTAGCATTACATATTATGTGGAAATTGGAATGTATAAAATCTATCGGGCCATAACCAAGAAACATTTCAATATTATCTATTAGATTCTAAAGTTTAAAGTTTATAAAAGTTTTATATTTGTAGTATAGTTACGCTTTACTACCGCCGTATTAAGGAAATAGAAACCTGAACCTCTGACTACACTGCAAGGATAAATGGTCTTGAACGCGTGTTTTTTTGTTAGACTTTAATAATATTAGGAATGCTCAAAGTCATTAGGTAGTAAGAAATCTTCACTTTGTCCCACGTCAGCCAAAAAAGGACATGTTTCGTACATACCAACATTGTAGTAACTACTCCTAAGCATAGACTCCAACCCAATAGTGCATTTGATAAATGTTAAGAGAGCAACAACCACTAATACGTCACCGTAAGGACTCGACAACTGCACCTACAAGCACATACACAGAAATCCAGGCACCTCACGACAGACTGCAAGCAATAATTCATTTTGTGCCGCTCAACTTAAAGTTGGATTCTGAAAATCATCAATTTTCCAACACGGTAGAATATTCCGCTTGTGAGATTTGCAATTTCGAAAGGTGCGTGCGTCGAGTAAATGCTTTGCATATTTAATCTATTGGATACATGGTATGGGGGAAATGCAACATACTATTTCCAGTCCCGTTGTAGTATGGAGTCTGGTGCTACACTGGGATTTAGAAAAGCTACTCGTATATAGCTGTCACTTTTGCTTGTATTTTGCTAAAAACGCTATATAGCTGCCACTTGTGCTGGCAAGTTGAAAATAAGGAACTGAAAGCTTATAGAAACTATATTTAGTGAAGTATGGCCGTGTGCCTAAAGATTGGTGCAGGGCCGTTATCGTCCCTTTGTACAAGGGGAAGGGACCCTTGCAAGACTGCAAGAACTACCGGGGGATTAGCCTTCTGAGCATCGTCGGAAAAATATATGCTAAAGTATTGATTGAAAGAGTTGTTCGTGAGACTGAAACCAAGATATGGGATGTACAGGCAGGTTTTCGGAAGGGAATGGGATGTACTGATCAGGTTTTTTCCTTACGCCAGGTGGCTGAAAAGTTTTTGGCGAAGAACCAAAAGGTTTTCTGTGCTTTTATGGATTTGGAAAAGGCGTATGATCGTGTATCTCGGAACGATTTGTGGAGGGCGCTATCTGCGTTTGGTTTGGGCAGTACCTTAATACGGGCTCTAAAGTCTTTATATATGGATTCGGGAGCCTGTGTTAGGGTTAATGGGGCCTACTCAGACTGGTTCAGTATCCGAAAGGGTGTGAGGCAGGGCTGTGTAGCTTCGCCGTGGCTGTTCAATCTGTTCATGGATAGTTGCTTGACTGATTTGAAAGAAAGTGACAGAGGATTGCGTATGGGCGAGTTGATCATTAAATGCCTCTTGTACGCTGACGATCAGGTTCTTCTTGCATCATCGGCGTGTGAGTTGCAGGAGATGGTCACTTGCATGAATGAGTCCCTTAAGAGGAAAGGAATGAAAATTAATGTAAATAAAACGAAAGTAATGGTCATGGAGGGACTTAGCAAGACAGAGTGCAAGATTGACATAGATAATGAAAGAGTCGAACAAGTGAATGATTTTGTGTATCTGGGAACACTTTTTACTAGTAACGGAAAATGTGAGGGAGATATTGAACGTAGAGTGTGTGCAGGTAATAAGATTAATGGGGCTATGTATAGTGTTATGGGTAGCCAGTTGATTTCTCAATCGGCACGTATGGCTATTCATAGGGCTGTGCTGGTTCCAACATTGACTTATGGTAGTGAAAGTTGGGTATGGCAAAAGAAGCATGAAAGTAGAATCAATGCCGTCGAAATGCGGTCACTGAGAAGCATGTTAGGAGTAACATTGAATGATAGAATTAAAAATAGTGTGATAAGGGAAGGTTGCGGTTTGAAAGAAGATGTAGTGACTAAGATTGAAAAGGGCATGCTTCGATGGTTTGGACATGTTATGCGGATGAATGATAGCAGATTGACAAAAGGAATATATATGAGTGAAGTGGAAGGGCGGTTACGTAGGGGCCGGCCTAATAAGACATATAACAGTCAGATAGACGCTATATTGAAAAAAGGTGACGTTAGGAGTACCTATAACCGCCGAGAGTGTATGAGAGGATGTATGAATGTCAATGAAGCGAAAGTGGTCTGTCAGGATCGAGACAAATGGGGATCCGTGATCTCTGCCTACCCCTCTACAGGGAATCAGGCGTGATGTGTATGTATGTATGTATGTATTTAGTGAAGTGTCAAACAACTCTATTAATATTGTCATGACAACTCCAATGTGAATGTCAAGGATATTTTTGTCTATAAGGTATAGTACGCCTCCAGAAAGGGGTTTAATAACGTGAATATGTTTATGCATATATATAGTTCACTCTCCTGCTAATATTAGACTGTAATAAGTTATAAATAGTAACCTTTTCGTAAGTTATGTACGTAAAACCAGTGTTTATGTATGATTAAAATCTTTTGCTTGAACAACATTCTATTACAATTTCAATATCATTTATAAGTAATTTTACTGAATGTAATCCAAATAATATTACTGAATGCGTGGAATGCAGTGTGAACGGGGCTAGCAGTATATATATAGTAGTATAGTATATGTATTTTAAATTGTCGTTGATAACTGATTCCCACCGTTAATGTTATTATAAATGTGAAAAAAGAACAAGGTGCACAACCGTTATAAAATGTAATTTTGGTCCAACACAGGGTGTTATGATTATAATTATGTTTCCACAACACATGAAAGCTCTTTACGAATCAGTTAATCAATACCGATCGTACGAGCATACTAATTGTATTTATATACCGGTATAAATAAATCAGTGCCTTTATAAGAGTGGCAAAAACTAATAGAAATCAAAATGTACGGAATACGTGAACTTGATGTATTCTCTAAGCCTTTGCCACTTTTCTAAGGACCCAAAATAACTCTCAATTATATTTGAAGCTTACATTTAAATAAACATACACAATAATGATTATTTGTACACTAAACCTAACCTTTTCTGTGCGCTTAGCTATAGTTTTGGTTAGTTACTTAGTGTTTGCTGCCCATTTACTTATTTACTAATTTTATTAATAATTCCCCTTATTATAAACCGCACCAACTATACCGTACGGCGGTTCTAATTCGTACGGTCTCTTGGCGCACTGCCAAACCGACGGGGTGCACAAGAACTTTAATATTTCGTTCCGGGACAATTCCGCGAAAGATGTATTGGCAGTTAGTAATGTTTTTATTTACTTATCTTCGCACTTAGCCGCTTTTTCTGCTGTAATGGTCGCCGTGAACAATGGCCGATTCGCTTTTGTTTCTACGTTCGTGTGAGTTTGATTTTTGTTGTTGATTTAGTTTGGGGAGAAATTTAATATGTTATTATGAAGGGTTTAGTAGAAGTATATTAAGCATAGATTAAGTTGATGAGTAAATCAAGCATGATGTATGTATTTACATAATTCTATCATTTATATTATTCTTCTTATCTTCTTCACATTATATTTTTTGCAAAGCTATGTATAAACGTAAAAGATACTAAAGAGTATGAACCAGTGTGTTAAAATGAATAATAGATAGTCCGTTGCTGGCTTATCTTCTAATAGATTCCGTTCATTCTAAATCCTTTAAAGATCTATATGTCTTGCAATAGCAAAATTTTAATATTCTTATTAATACATAATATTTACGTTTTTCAAAATAGCTATTATTCTGTTTAACCCTTTAATTTGGTATGTGACTGTATACGTATTAATATTATAAATGTATGTATTTAAATAATTTAATAATCACACTTCTTTCACAAGCTGTATCGATTCCATCTCGAATTCTATATGAAAATAAACGTACATAACAAGACGTAATCCTCAATCAAATTTCTATAAGCAAGACGTTATTTTTACCAGTTTTTCTCATACATTTAGTGTGTTCACTTATTCATGAGACATATATCTTTCTCTTACATCTGTCCTGATTACTATTGCGTTAGGTTTCGTAAGAATAGAGAGTAATCTATTACACTGACACTCATATTTCTTCAATAACTTCGCTACTTGGAAAACAATTTTTTAGATGGCGGGCTCTGCCTGTTTTGTATGGTTTTTAGATATTTAATATATTATTATATGTCATAAATATATGATGTATACAATATTATTCAAAATGTTGTGGTAGGGAAAAGTTTTAATTTGACTTGGGATTTAATTGAGAAATAAATCATCTATATGGTTAGAAAAAAGTTAAGTATGTAGTCAAAAAAATCTATTCAACTAAACGTCCCTTTTTAAGCAAAATAATATTTATATAAATTATATTTTCTTTTTTTAGGATTTTTCCATGTTATTATTTAAAAAAGAAAATTAGAAATACTAAGCTATCACACAATAATATCTTAGTATCATGAACTCGACGAGAAAGGCATCAAATTTCATTCTATTTAAATCCCTGACTAGTACAATTAACAAAGCTGCCGTTTTATCTCCAAGTAATAAAGCAAAAATAACTTAAGTTTTTAAATTCACCATTTAGTTTACACGATACAAGTAAACATATGTACCAAATTTTTATGTATCGTAATGTACGAGTATATGTATCTATGTAAACTCTATAAGGGAACAACCCTAATGTGAGTCAACGAGGGGTTGTTTGGTTTAAGTTGGGACATTTTTGCGGTTAACTTTGAAGCCCCGCTGTTTGTTTTATGACTGCAATATTTCTCAGTAACCGTTTAGTTGATACTTGTAAATGTTTTATTGCAATTTGGGAGCGATTTGGGGTTAGATGTTGGTTTGCTGACTCTTGGTTTGGAAATATAGAGGGAGCTACCCTTATGTTTGTAGTTGTGATGAATTGGGTTAAATTATGGTATTTGTTTTTACATGAGCTTCATGCATTACTTGAAGTGCAATTAAGTAACAAGGAATGGAACAAATTGCGGGACACATACATTTAATTTTTAACTGTTTTCCGCACACAATTTTTTTACAACCACATATTTTTTTTTTACATACTAATCAACATTAATTTCGTTAGATACATATAAAAATATTTGTACATACATTTAGCTATAATTACACGAGCCAATTGCTAAAAAATAACGTTCAAAACAATTTGTCTCCGGTTAATACAATTATCAGTTCAAAATATAACATATAAAAAACTTATCAAATAACCAGTCAAACGAAAATACAATAAAATCGATTTTACCAAACTCTGCCATATTATATAAAATCACCTCATCATTATCCAAAAATTCCAGCCCAGCGCACGATAAATCGATTACAATCAACTCAGAATAAAACAATCGGATCCAATCATTTATTACTTTGATCATCTTTGTGGGAGTAATAACTTAAAGAAAATCAGTAATAATTTTTCCACAGATCATAAATTACAAAGAAATGGCCCGAGGCTTTGATTGGCGATTGAAATTGGTTCAAAGGATACTTTTTATTCTGCCTACGTTGTATATCAATAGATAATAATAATAAGGATCGTCTATGTAGAAGATCGGATTCAAAACAGGTTTAATTGTAAATAAAAAATGTCTGAAAATTCAGTGCTAGAATGTGAAGCTAAAATATGCTCTCTACTTATATGACTTTCCAGATTGAATTACTTGTTGCAACATATTCAATATTTTTTTCTGACTTCTAGATTTGGTATTTCGATAATATTTGTATTATTTGTATAACAATACAATACAATTATTTTTTAGATTCAGATGTAATAAACATAAAATACGAGTACATTTCTTAAATATGTATTAGATAGGCCTGAACGAACGAACGAACGAAAATGTATGATATATAACGCTAGCTAGCTATTTAAATCGATGTAATAATGTCCTGAACATATACTTTCCAAAGTATTACATGAGGAGTTTCGAGTAAAATAAATCAGAGTCCAGAGACGTTGATACCTTCAAAGTAAAGCCTTGGGGCTTTGGGGGGTCAGGCAATAAGTCTCCCAAATCTCTCGTAGTTTGATTGTAGTAGAAATTGGTTTGTCTATTGCCAAGTTCTGGGTTTAGAGATGATGGGATTAAATGTAAGTCTTAGACTTTTCAAAAGACGTCAATACGCTGTTTTATGTAATAATATTTTTCTAGTACCTATAAACTGTGTTTGACATGCTATGATTGAGTGTTATTTATTGTTTATTTTATATATTAAAAAAGTACAATTAGATGTCCGTTGTTGTTTATTCTTAGGTTATCATTATATAAGACTAGCTTGATATGTGTCGTTGCAACAAATTCAAAGACGTAGTCGTTTTTTATATAATATATCTATAAGGTAATTAGCCTTAATCAATATATTTCTCAGAATTTATCCGTATGCCTTCCTATTTTTTGTGTTGTTTAGATGAGTTCACCAAAACAATATTAATTTTATTACATAAAGAACTTTTTTTATGTGAAGTACATTACATATACATTAGGGAAAACCATGTACGATATCTGATCGATCTTGTAAAATAAATAAAATAAAACATGAGACAACATATAACGTATGTTTCTTTAATTCTGTAAACCTTGCATTTGATAGACATATAGTATAAGGTTTTTCTGTAAAAGACACCTAGCAAACAAAGCGTTAAATTTAAAACCCATTTCCAAATACAAACCCTCTGTCGAAATTGCAAGAAAAATCCCGATTCCAAGATTGGAATTACTACGAATCAAAGAATCCCAGATCCCAATTTTGAAATAGAATGTTCAAAGAGACCGCCGCAGGCTTTAGGGGTCGAGCGATGATTTGCCAGCCTCCGCGACTGTCGCTCCAATTGGCTCATCCGATTCGAGCCTTATGCTACGGGAGGAGGCTACAATTTAAGATAAGTATACTACTAATTTTTCAATTATGGTATTTTAGATAATATTTTGTTATATGTATCTTTGGGGAATTTAATCGCATCAGCAAAGTAAGAAATGAAATAAGTAATAAGGCATAACTAACGATTAATTAAATGTCATTTTAATAATGTTTGAATTAAGAAAAGCTAAGTTTATACAATTTTAAGGCAGTTTCAGTAAAATGTAAAACAAAAGACGAATCTTCACTTTAATTAATGATTAATAGTATTTTTGTATATGTATGTGCTATAACAGTGAACATCATGACATTTCGCATTCAAAAAAATGTATGCTTGCCTCAATGTATGCCTTGTAAAATATCTTAGGAGCCACTAAGGGACTAGGAGTAAATATAATCTATAAAGTGATAAGCTATTAACATTTCAGCTATAATCAAGTATGATATAGAAACTTCAATATTCATGATAAAAAGTGATCTAAGAGATCTGTCGGCGAGACATAGCGTCCACCCCGAAAGGAATTAAAGAACGAGTATGTACATATATGTAAATAAACGTATTGTGAAATACGGCTCTGAATCTTTAATCCCACCGTTGGATGTTAATGGGATGTGAAATAATTCCGATGATCAATCGCATCAATGTCACTGAATTCCTGTCACCAGATCACAAACAGTGGAGGCGTACTATGGTGTTAAAGACACGCATTCATGACCATTAACCCGTGCGAGGTAGTCAGAGGTTCGGGTATCCATCCCCGCAATCGCGGATGTAGTAATTCTATGGCTACCTCGAAATTTGTTAAATTTTTCTTTTATTGTTTGAAGCGTAGTCGGAAGCAAGGAAGAGTATCATCAATCCATGAGAGTCGTTTACGAATAAAATTATGGTGACAAACCTTTAGGAACGAAACATTAAAAATATAACACCTAAATACTGGGTATATTAAGCAGGATATTATTTTAATTATTTCATATTATAATCTTTACAGGTTTGCATCCTATACGATAGTCAAACTCATGATATAATAATAAAATTAGTGAACTTCTTAATTAAATTTCATTTATACCCTTAAAACCTATAAGAAACTTTACAAAATTTCTGATATGTCTATTTTCCTGCGCGACAAAATAAATATTTTGTAAATTTTTTTGTAGTCTAAATATGCATAGACTAGATCTTTCTTTCTTTGTATTTGTTTACCCCGATCGAGTATAACTTAGACAATACAATAGTACGCCTTTACATCCGATTCGAAAGCCATTTACCTCCGTTGTGACGGGAAAGCCTTTTAACTAGAAGCCTAATGGATTATTGAGAATAACGTTATGTAAATTCTGGGATTTTTGTAACATATAAACAAACATTTCATAGGCACTAGCTTTATAAAGGATGCAAGTTAAAAAAAGTAATTATAGTTTTGCTACTGCTGTAAATATTTATCTTATTGATAATTTATTTACGTTTCTAAATATGCTGTAACCAGAATGTTTATATGCATACTTTCTTGTGAAGTATTCAATATTTATTTACATAAGTGTATCTCAAAACATAGTTATTCTACTGAGACACAAAATAAACATCAAAAAGTTAATCTACCATTACTTTTAATCTTCTGTTAAATAAGTATTTTAGCAACCATACTGTGCTAATGGCTCTTTTTTATAATTTTAACGTGACATAACATTTCAGTTCTTTTGTTATTCCTCGTTACCATGGTAACTAGTATAGTTTCAAATCAAAGGCCAATCCTTTAAAGCCTTATACAGCATCAGCAAACACCGACAGATTGTGGTGGATCAATCAGAATAATAAATTAGGCACTCAGCGGCGTTTAAAATTTTAATTCGAAATGGTCTTACCTGGTTTGTGCTTAGTAGTTTAAATTGACTACCCTGTTTGGGATTAAAAGCATTTCGTTCGTTGTATAGAGTTGTTAAATTTTATAATATAGATGATGAATGCCAATACAAAAACCTCTATACTCTCTGAGGGATATAATTGTATATAATTAATGGCTTTAATTTTTTGTTCCTCTGTTTTCTTTGTGGGTGGGGACAAATTGAAAAAAAATAATTAATATACGATATTTATGTGTGATGTTTATTTAAAAAGTAGTACAATGAAAACAAAAAAACATTTTTGATATTTTTTCGCTATATATATTTTTTTTGTTTCAGATCCTTACATCGATGTCTTGAAAGAAATCAAAGAAACAATTTTTAAGTTGGTAGAATTAATGGTAAGCCATATTTTTACTATGGTCAAATATTCATAAAATTAGCCGTATATACTCGTACTTTCACACCTTAGCTTTCATAACTATATAGATGAAGACTATCCATTTAGGTTTGAAATATTAATTATTAATTAATTTGTGTGATATAGTAAGTTTTATTACTAAGTCAATCAATCAAAGTAAAGATATTTATAAGTCATTAATGAGTATCATTAATAAGTAAATATATTTATTAGTAGAATAAGAGCTTATTATAAATAAAACGTTAAGAATATCGTAAAAAGCGACTAAGGTCACTAGGCTTTCAAGCTCTTCAGTTCTTTTCTCTTACACAAGAATAGCGGAAGCACAAAGCAGCTTAAACAGGCTTTTACTTCCCTTGCTTAAGTTTGGAGTATCTTAGCAAATCCTCTTTGCGACTAAGTTGACACCTGAGGTTTAAGTTAAAAGTAAAGTTTTCTTTAAGTAAAGAGCTTAATTTATTTAATGCACCGTAATTTTCTTTGAAGTAGTACTTGTTTTTTTAATGAGTGAACCCAGTACTACGGTTATTGGCATCGATACTTTTTTAATAGGGGTAATTGATGAAATATTATGTTATCATTTGGCTGTTAACGATAATAACTAATAAAAGAATGAATCAATAGCAATAAAAGAATGACTGACAAAAATGATGTGATTAAAGTTTTAATTTATTTCCTTCAAGGATTAATAAGACCAATGTAAAACATTTGTAAATTATATTGCATAATGTTATGGCTTTAACTTAGTTATGTTTTTATTCATTATACGACTAAATATATTAATGGAATTATTTTTCATGTTTTTGCATGTATTTTTTAACTTTCTTTTAAAAGATTATCAACCGATCCACTCACTATCATGATTGACTCTTAACACAACCCACAAAAGGTTCAAATTCAAATGCCAGTTGAAAGAAAGTGTCGGTACAATGCAAAACCCTGTCAACCAATATTGACTTAGCTAAGTAAGTAAAAACAGTAAACACGAAGTTCCTATGTGTTGACGCGTTGATTGTTTAAACAAAATCTTGTACTTGCACTCGGCAAATTGAATGTAAAGTTGTAACGTCGCGCACGGTGCTAGTTGGAATTGATTATTTAATTATAACACCGTCCCGTGCTTGTCTGGGATGTAATATAATGACAACTAGTTGCCAGTCTTCTTTGCACGTTAGAAGAAGCTTCTAAATTGAAGTTATGAGGTATTGAGCTAGCAATAGATTATGTATCTTTCAATTTCTTATGAAAAAATATTTTTTGTTTATTTCACTTTGTGATTTTGTACTGTTTATATTGAATAAAAAGATTTTTATTTAATTTTATTCTTACTATGATATTATAGATGGTTTTGTTTCTTACTTATTATTATCCTAACCTTTAATTTTACTAGTATCCAATTAATTCCAATGCGATAGCTAACTTGGTTATATTGAAACATAATATTTACAATTTTGGTTAAACATACACAATTATTTTAGTATAGAGCAATGTATATAGACATACACTATTATCTACCATTATTAAGGTTCAGTCCACCCTAAAAGGTATTTTAGGACGTTAATGTATGGAATTACCTACTTATTGCCAATGTTAGTAATATATAAATGTGTAATTAATTGTTGTTTACAGTATGTATATCTAAATACGTTAAGTAGCGCTTTCACCACCCTTTACTTGAGGGGGTTAATTATTGGCATTTCCAGGAATATCTCTTGAAAGGGGAGACATTTCGCTGTTGCACTGCTTAAGCTAATGCTTTGAGGGAATATGCACCTGCTGCTTTGGTTAAGGGGTCTCTGAAGTACAATATTCAATGTACATACTTAAGGTCGGAACCCTTTAAGAGATATTACGTAAAGTTCCAAAGAATATTTAACAAAAAAAACCAGAGTAAAAGTTTTTGTGGCTGAAAAGGTTGTTGTTGAGGATAGAAATTGTTATATATTCCTTAAATGTTGAAACCATGCTGTTAAATTTTTATTCAATCTAAATATAGCAATATTACATTCATTGAACATCGAAATATATTGAGTGGTACTGGTTGTCTTACAACTATGACTCTATCGTTAGGCATATTTGTCCTTATTAACTACAATACGAAAAACACATAAAATGGAAGGTAGAGTTTGACGGGATAGGCCGCGAAGAACTTATCTGTAAATAAATCTGTGTCATATTATACAGATCAAATAGGAGACATTGTTCTTAAGGCGGGTGTACCAACAGGACAGCATGTATTAGTAGGTTAATGGGTGTGAGTGAAGTCAGAGCGGTTTGTCAGGATCATTCCAGGTGGCGATCGATAGTCTCTGTCTATCCCGTTGGTGACGCAGAGGAGTGAAAATATTATAAAGGACCTTGAATCTATAAATCATTAATGCTTGAAATGAGATTTCAATCTTGATTGGAAAACTTAATTTCCTCGTATATATTCAGGTATAAATTTCAAATACTCTTAACCAACATTAAGTATGGCCTATTCAGGTTTGATTGAAGTCTTTATTATTAATTCGGTTCATTAAGAAAATCGAGAGAGCGTTGAAACCTAAGTTCTAAGACTAAAATACCTCCAAAGTCAAAGGTGAAAGTTCTAGAACGGTTGAGAAATAGTGTTGGGACCTGTGTTTACTTGCAGTAAAATATGTTGTCTAAAATAAGGCGCGTTATAAGTAAATGGGAAGTCTGTCAATTTGTTGTGACTAAGAGGTGACTAAAGTAGCGATCAATGTTGAAGTTTAACTATGTATTAAAAACACTGTAATGTATTTTTTTTATTATTTATCTATGACTATTTATTTCTTGGTTTTAATATATGGAGATAACTTAGTTATTCTGTTATTTAATTAATAGCTATTTAAAATGAAATCAGGCTTATATATTGTTTAATACATGTAGCATTGCTATTAAGTTATCTAAAATATTTTGTATTCACCAATAATTCATTGGAATATTGATATCGAAAATATTCATGAATTTAAAAAAGAGATACACTATAAGGAAACACATAAATAATAATCTTAATTTTTACGTTGTGTCATTTGTATTGTATTAAATGACTTCAATTCATTTCAATCTTTAACACAAAATACTACGCGAGTAAATACCCAAATATAAATTCTAATCCTTTCCCATCACTACACAGGCCTAGTAAAACATATTCTTAACTCCGAAGCTTATTCTTAAGTCTGTCACGTACAATAAGAATCGTCAATTACCAAGTCAAAACTCTTGAGCCGGTCTCATGTAGAACATAATGCATCATTTTTGCGCCGTAAAACTGAAGAATGCGTCTGAGAGCTTTCAGGCTTTATGGAATATGAATAGGCTTCGAATTTTTAGTGTGTAATACGTATCGGTGCAGTATAATGCTAACCTTTATTAAATTGACTTTATAGATATTTAATGAATTCTAAATTCGACAGTATAAAATAAGAAAATCATTTATTCAATGTTTATATACATTTTGACATACACTTTTTATACATCTCTATGATTTATACACACTTTGACACAACAACAATACATATGAGGAGTAGGCATTTGATGCAGTGCAAAAGTATTATGTATCGACATATATCTTACATCCATACGAACGAAGGTCAATAATATATAAAATACTTCAAGCAATTATGATCGTGTATGCATATGAATATATAGATAATACTACTTACTTACGTATGATAGTATTTAGCATTATATTCACGTCCTATTCTAGCATTTTTAATTCAGAATCCAAAAATGAAAGTCAGGTTACGGTTGTATTTGGAAAGGGGCCAAGGAAAGAACGCTCAACTGAAACCAATTTTTATATTAGAACTAGTTGACCATTATCTTAAACGGTATTGGACGTCGCTTCAGTGCATTCAATGGTTCCTTCCGATGAGATAAATATACCCTAGGCTATGTACCGTTGGGTAATCGGGGGTAAAGAGAATCTAGGTTTTATAGAAATGAGAGGAAAGGTAAAATAAAGGTTTGTGAGTTAGTGCATTCTTTTACGATTCATATAAGTGGTGACCTTTATTTTAAATTTCCAAATACAAAAGTGTTATTGAGTTTCTAACAGATAATTGTAAATATTGTTCTAATGAGTAGTGCATCACATACATATACATACATACATATATTCACGCCTCCACGTCCCCAACGTGATAGGCAGAGACTTGACGTGATCGCCTCGAACGATCCTGACTAATATCTCTTGCTTCACTCACATCCAGAAAAATATCGAAACGGCGTACTTATAACATCAAATTAGAGATATTCTTCTCAATGCGGGTGTACGTAATTTGAAGATAAATAAGAGCCTGCATGACAAGGTTAATGGGTGTGAGTAAAGCAAGAGAGATAGCACTTCACAATAAAATAAATACATTGACTCCTTAAAAATGAGATATTAGGTTTACATATTACGACCTAGCTTACTCAGTTTTTGTAAATAAGTACAAAAACGTCCAACCAACAAATCACAAAAGTAGTATAGAATTTATAAGCCTGATTACGTACTTCTTACATTTACCATATTGAATAGCCGTACACAATAACCCCTAATTGGGAGTCACCCTATCCCTTCAACATTGAGAAAAGCTCTCCAAAACCGAAGTACAAGTGCCTAGGCTGCGTAATAAAGATCATTCTTCACGAATGAGGCTTTCGGGGAAAATTTGATTGAATTGCGACCGCCCTGCCTACTGGAAATACATCGACGTAGCCGTTTGATCCGAGTTTTTCGTTGAGTGGAAAATGCAGTGTTTGTTTGTTTGGCAACCGCTTAAAATATTAAGCGTGTACCGAAAAATGCAATGGGAAATTCATGGAATTATTAAGGTTGTTTGTGTGGATGGGGTATGAAAGAGAGTTAAGGGAGATGTTTTATATATCCGTACTCCATCAATATAGATCGTTATTTACGGATTGAGTGTTAGTTATATTTAGAACTTTAAATTAAAATTCTGAATTACTGATGTATGATGTGATATATATGTGTGATTATGTTGCTAAATCTTACATAATAAATTTTAATTTAAAGTGTATGTTGGGAATTTTATACAGATAGAACCAATATAACCTATTATTGTATATTCAATGTTGTACCCTTATCTTTTATTTCCACCTGATTCATTAGTCTCACTACATAGCCAAAGCCTACCTGGTATATAAGCCTAGGTTGCCTGAGTCAATATCTACCTAAATTTATTATTCCTTGTAGCAAGTAAACCCTACGCAATAACTTGAGGCCTCACCAAGAATGCCTTCAATTTTCTAATTGAATTCATAATATGGGAGGGTGTCGATGCTGTTTTTTTATTAATCCTCAAGAGTATTCGCCTAAAAAGGTTTTAAATCGATTACCTGACGGCGCTTACTTGGATGAATTATATATTGCTTTACCCTTGAGCTTTTGGTGATAAAATAAAAAAAATTAATGAAAAAGTGTCTTATATAAGTATAAGATGACAAATATCTTTCTAGTCTCTAAATATATTACAATGCAGTGACTATCTTGATAAAACTATTGGTCAATTTGATTGTCTAGGACTTAAACCTTAAAAGAAATGCTTACTAGATACCGTTCTCATGTGTCGTAGAAGCTGACTAAGGGTAAATGCAATCTATTAAGTGATAGGCTAGAAACGTGTTACTAATTATTCATTGTATATCACTACCATAATATATCCTAAAAAGTGACTTAGACGATATTATGTTGTCACTGAGATTTTCTCTACCACAAAAGGGATTAAAGAACGTAAATGTATGTTGTTGTTGTTAATTTATGTTCCTTTCAAAGTACTGTCCACTCCCTAGAAACCCAAGGACGTACATATATGTATATTTAGTATGTAAAGTCCCATGACTACTCTAGCTCCTGAAATTCCAAAGTCACGCTGCCGAATGCGCCACTTAAGCTGAGCTTAGGAAGCGTTGCTGAATAAGGCCCGGCTTACCGTTTTGTGCAAAGCAGATATGAGAGGGAGGCTTTGTTGCTGTTATACAACCATTACAATACTGTAATGACATTGTTGTATCAAAACAATGTTATAAATAATCTGTTATACTTATATTCAGGCTAATATGTGACTAAAGAGATGTTTTCATGTCTCCAAGGTTGTCCAAGCCATCGAAACATGCCCTTTTCAATTTTGGTTACTACATCTTCTTTCAAACCGCAAAGTATGTATTAAATAAACTTTTATATTATTAAAGGTATACGACTTTTGTAGTTTTTATTATAGGTTAGGGAGAGTAGTCTCTACATACTACAAGCTTTTAAGATAGGATCCTGTATCGATTTGCATTTAACGGTTAGAACCTTATTCATGTTATACGCTCTTTTACAAACAGTTCTTTGTTTGAGTTTAATACCCCTTGATAACTCACATCACCTCATACCTTATTTATGTCTGAAAAGAAAACAGAAAAGACACATAATTAAAGAAAATAATAAAAGAAACCTATACCTTGAGAATTCAAATCGCCATATCTAAAATTATCTGTCTAAAATGAAAACTAAAAAGACAACAAGAATGAAAATATTATAGTCAATTTCAGATTTTTATTCAATATAAGCACAGTAATAATACATTTATTGAACGTCTAAATATATTGAGTGGGGTAGAATCTATGGGAAACTAACTATCTAATCTATAACAAACACAGCAGAATGACAGCTAGTTACCTACCACTCAAATCCTGGACTGGATCAGTATCCAAACTTGATTTCTATTCCTAATCCATAGATTACAAAACACGTTAGAACGCTTATCAGGGAACGACTAATCGTGGCTTAAGGAGCACATTTGGTGCTTGATGGTTTAGCCGTGACTTAAGATTAGGAGATTTGTTCGGCATTGACTTAACATTACGTTCGTTTAGGAATATAATTGCTTTTGGAAAGATATTACGTGGTTCAGGCATGTAGTACAAGGTATACAACATGTTACTTATTATAACAATTGGGTTTATATCAATGACATGACACACAATTGTTAAGGTAAAGATGTCCGAATGAGGTAATAGAAAATATCCAAAGTTCTGTAAAAATAAGACTAAGATACATTTATTTCAAAACCCGACCCAAAAATTTAAGATTGTTACAGGATTGTACCCAAAACGATAACAAATTAAAGGATAGAATGATAACGTAATTATATATAAGTTAATATAAATTCAGAGCTACTGCAGACTGTCAAAAAAAGAAAAGTTGCATATCTCGGACATGTTTTAAGACATGAAAGATATGACTTGCTGCAACTCATAATGATGGGCAAGATAGCCGGAAGAAGAGGTGTTGGACGAAGGAAAAAGTCGTGGCTCCGCAACATACGAGAGTGGACGGGAATCAAGAGCGCCGCCGAGTTGTTCCATCTCGCCAGGGATCGGACTAAATTTGCCGAAGTGACTGCCAACCTTCGTTAGTCGGAGAGGCACCATCAGAGAGAGAGAATATAAATTCAATTAAGATAAGTGTAAAAAAAAAGCGACAAATTTATTTTATACATACGAGTACATACAAAATGTATGTATAAAATAAATTTGACACTCTGGTATACAAATATCATGGTTCCCCTTTGTTACTTTCATCTCGGTTTAATAATAATAATATACGTATTAATAAGTGAAGAGGGAAATATTGTGCAGTAGAATGGCTTTATTCAATAACATTGTTAAATTACTACATATGTATAGTATTTCTACTTTAATATCCTTATTATATCGGCATACAACACAGTGGTTACAGGTACGTGCAATAAATAACATTCTTATTCAATATATCGTCTCTTTTCAGATCAATACATTTCAATATACCCATAGTTATTAATAAATATAATATATAAAAAACCTTCTATTTTATAGGCAAATATTTCATAACAATTTAGTTGGGAGATTAGTTCGCAATATGTAATACATTTCGTGGAAATCTAGTTAATTTGCCTGAGCGATAATAATGTATATTATCCATAGTATAATTTCAGCGAAATATGCTTAACTTTAACATGCTCGTAGATACTTATCCGCAACTTATATTCAAGACCACTAAGCCTTGCGATATAGACAGAGGTTTGTCTGTCCATCTCCACAATTGCGGAGTTAGTGATTATATGACTATATCAAAACCATCTTCTACCAAGATAATTAATTTCTAATATGACAGGTGGAAATAGAGACGTTATACACAATTATTGTCTATTACCAGATTGTTTAATACCTGTGTATCTCTAGCAAGATATTTAAATACTCAAATTTTAATCTTCAATATAAGTTACACCTAGTCATGTATTGACGTTTTAGTTAAAAAGGAAATCGTAAAGTAAAATAAGTAATAATATTTGGGTCACTATTACATCATTTGAACTATTTCCTTGGAAAGTTTATTTAAGACTTGTATTAAGAGTACTAGTGAACGTACATTTAAGAAATATATACTTATCATAGATACATATATTTATAAATAGCATATTCAATCAACTAACAGACTGGAAAGCAGATTAAAAGCGCAGTTCTTAACTGTACCACCACCGGGAATCGATCCTGGGACCTTTAAATTATGTTATGTTGATGAAACGCTCCTGCCACGGAGGTCGTCATATAATATAAACGTTAATAATATTCCTTACTCTCTGGACAGCAAAGAGGTTGCAGCTTACGCGCAAGATGAATGAATACACTGGGCCTATATTTCATTGGATTTAACGCGTTGACAGACAGGATTACTAAGATGTCAAGTTTAACCATAATTTCGGTAGATGGGGTTGTTTCACTTTTCCTGGAGGAAACAGGACTATAAACAAAAGCAAAAGTAAACAAACTTTTGGAGTCTTTTCAGCAATTGTGGAGGTAGTGTTTACATAGTTCAATCAAACCCATGTGTTATAAACACTGACTACGTTTTGTTGGGAAGAAATATTAGAACGAAAAGTAACATTAATTTTATATTGTACATAGTCAAAATTAATTAAAACATTTATTATTTTATTACAACAAATGCATTATTGTGTATAATAGATTATTTATGTCATTAATTTTGTGTATTGACAAAATTTAAGAAATAGTAATTCATGCATGTTAAAAATATTTTTTTTAAATGAATGAAATGAAGGTTAACTAATGGCGATGACTATCTGGTTAAAAACCTGAATTTAAGGTGGTAGAATTACCTCTGAACTTTTAATTACCCTGCAAGGCTTAATGGACGTCAATGTTTGTTTTTGTTTCTTAAGTGCAAACGTATAAAAAAAAAACTTCATTTCATTACTATAAACTGCATACGTTACAAATACAAAACAGTTAAGATTTCCATACTCCGGAGAATACGTTTAAGTATTTTATTCCAAAGACGAAAGTGGGTGCATCAATATTGAAGTGCATTACCTATGGCTCGAATCCGTTGAACACGTGAACCCAATTACCCGGACGATTTGAAACAGCAACTCTGTTAGCAACTATCCGGGGAAGGGTTGTGCCTTTTTATTGAATCGGGTTATACATAGTATAAGTATATGGTAGGGGATATATAAAAGGTTATTATTTTTAAGTATGTTGTATAGGGGTATTGATGATGTCAAAGAAGAATCAATAACTGCCGAGTGTCTATGTGGAGGTGTATGAGTGTCAATGAAGTTAATGGTTTGCCGGAGTCGGATCAGATGGGGATCTGTGATATCTGCCTACCCCTCCACAGGGAATTGGGTGTGATGTATGTGTATGTATGAGTAAAAGTTCAGTTCTATTATTCAAATGATAGTTTGTACTTACGCATATAGATTCAAATGTCCATACAATAATAAAACAAGAACAGTAATTTCTTTACAAACAAATTAAAACTATAAATTTAAGGTACAAATAAAAATTTAATTATACAGAAAATATCTTTATAGTCATCGCTGTCAAAGGGTGGTAGGGTTCCCAAGACACTGATAGCATTCGCCCTCTGAATAGCAATGCCACAATACTATAATAGGTAAATCATCTTATAAGCCAAGTGGTATAACTGCATATTTTAATTGGCAATTTCGCTTAACCCAGCAATGAAACATGCAGTTTCATTCTCGGTACGATTGTGAATTTAAATTAACTAAAAGCTCTTTTTGGCATCGCTTTTTGAAACTTTTGCCAAATGTGTGACAAGCTTTTTAGTTTGGACGAGCTTTTCAAAAATGTGTTCTATTAATTTTTATTTCCATCGTAATTGAAATATTAAACGAATTTTACACACAGCACTAACATTATATATTCATACAGCGCAGCGTGTATATGTTCGTGATTATTTAATCTGTAAGTGTATAGATACATAATCATACTATACACTTGCACAAAATACGACGAACAGTTAGTTACCTGATCGCTATTCGGGAAGGCCCGGGTTCGATTCCTGATAGAGACATAGTTATGAACTACGAAATTCATCTGCTTTCCAGTCTGGTCGTTCATTATATATGTATTTATCCATGTATAAAAAGTATATATGCTATGAGAATGGTAGCTAGTGGCCGTTTTACCCAGTCATAGTCTATATAGGGGTCTAAGCTAAAGAATCTATTGGGCGATAGAGTAGCAAACTGTCAATACTAAAAGTGACCTAGCAGATATCATTACATTTACGATACCTCCGATGTTCTGTCCACCCTGATAGAGATTAAAGGACGTGAATGTGTATGTATATGTATATTAGTTTACATTTATTATTATATTTATGTAGTGGAAGGGCGGTTAAGTAGGGGACGGCCCAATAAGACATATGACAATCAGATAGACGCTATATTCAAAAAGTTTGACTGCCCAATAAGAGATATAACAGTCAGATAGACATCATATTAAAAAGGGTGAAGATAGGTGTACCTTTAACTACCGAGTGTGTACGAAGAGATATATAGAGTGTCAATGAAGCGAAAGTGGTTTGTAAGGATCGGGAAAGATGGGTATCCGTAATCTCTGCCTTCCAATGTACAGGGAATCGTGATGTGTATGTATGTATATTTATATATGTCAATTTCCATCGATCCCCATCAATACGTGGAGGCGTTGAGAGATTCCCGTATTTGGCACTTGACTCTGCAGTCTGTGCCAATGGCGTGTTTGTCCAGACTACTCTGTGTATGTAATAAGTAATGTTAGCTTAGTCTGTGATGCGGTTTGGGTCTATGCCTGCTTCTGTGTTTGTACTCTGTGACAGTATATTCCACTATTGATAATTGGGAGGATTAATTAATTGATTTTGGAAGAAAAAGGGCCTTGTCGAGTTTATTTATAAACAATGTATTATTTCATTACCTTTGTTAATTCATTAATTTATCATCTTAGAAAAAGGGTTCCATTGAATGTTATTTATGTTATATATTATTGAATTGCATACATATGTATATATAAATTACACCCGTGTTGATACCGAGGGTTAGACAAAGAACATGGATCCGTGTTCCCGATCTTAATAATTGAATCTTATCGATTTGCTGTGCAAGTAACTAATACATTGATGTAATTAAAAAGCTGTTAAATGTTATAATAAACACTCGTGTCCATAAAATTTCTAAATGGTGTGTGCAAAACAAAAGATCTGACCTGATCTCCTTACCTGTATACTACTGAATGTACCATTGAAAAAGATCGAAATACTAAGCATGCATAATATACTAAGCATGCATAATAATATTTTTTTACATAATAAAAAACAAACACATTATTTAGCTATTTCGTATGTTTTGGATTCTAAATATACAAAAACTCTTAAACAAAATGTGTTTCATTGTTAAAAGTAAGATAGGTATCAGCCAAAAAATACGATGACATTGCAACCGAGCTCCTTCAATCTACGTTTCCTCAAGCGTGAAACGAGAGTTGCAAAATTGTGTTTTTTGCTCATCTCTTCTGGCAGGCGTTTGTATAACTCCGTAGGAAGAGTGCCAGATGAAGGCATCATTGGCAACGAGTGTGTATGTGATGACTGAACTCATATGCGATAATGTATAAAGTTTTTCAAAATAATATTAACATTGCTATAATTTATTCATACCTTTAGTAGTATTCGGGTAAGACAGAACCTCGTAAACAATTCTCTACCTAAGTTTCTTTAAGCATTAGGTGGCAAAGTTGATATATTGATAAAAAATTGTGTACCAAAACATTCTAATAGAACTTTAGTATTGTAGTTACCTTCTGCAACTTCAAAGACAAGCCAGGTAAAAAATCAAAGTCATTCTTTATGTAATACTTTATTTTAAACATACAGCCTTTAATATAATATACTTACCACTGTAATAAAACTTTATATAATATTCACAAGAACACATATTAATTATCCCCTAATTCACATATGAAAAATGAATCCCCATTTTCATCGTTAAAGCGACGAAATGCTACAAACTACAATAACACACGAAGTTAGTTGGCAACACCAAGCGTGTGTGTTGCCAGGGCCATCATCTATCTTTCCCTATCTCAGAAACGTATTAATTTCGCCATTATCAATGGTAATAAATGTGACGCATGGCAACATTGTTTGCTTTAAGAACGGCTCTATTTTGAAACGGTTTGGTTGATTTATGGTCGATTGGTAAAAGTTGTTTCAATTCAATTCAATTTTTGCTCAAAAGACTTTTCTGTGGTGATGTTTGTCTTTCGATGTAACATTTGAAAAATTATTTAAAAATTGTTTTAATAAGCACGCAATATACATTAAAGGAAAACCCTTGTGATTTAAGTATTTTTGTTATAAAAACAATTTGTTTTATTAAGATATTGTTGCTTTAAATAAACGATTATCATTCAATAACTCTAATCGACGACACTTAACACTGGTCACTAAAGTTTCTAACAACCCTGGAAGAATTCACAGTCATACATTAATTTATAAGAGTGTCAAAATCAGAACTTTATTTCACCGAATCCGCACTAGAACTCGTCGAATCAGATCGTAATGAAGAACTATTATAGAGTAGAATATCCAGCTGATTAAGGAGAATGTGCCTTATGCAGAGGAAATAGGAATGAGTTTTGAATATCAAGCAAGCTCGATGTCATCGTTTTCAGAAAGCTTATGATACGAGTTTAAATTGAATAGGTTGGGGTAGAGAATGCTAAATAATGCACCTATGGAATAAATAAAATAATTCATATTTTGTTAAATTTGTAAATATTTTAATTTTGTTAGATCAATAAAGTTTTATACAGAAGTTCCAAAGTCAGAAATGGTAGGTATACTAGATTTTTTATAATACACATTTTCATTTAGTACCTGTAACTGACATACCATGGAAGTACTATTAAAATGAAGTTTTTCTTTTTAAAAATAAAAATTACGAATAGGGACAATTGGATAGGTAATTAAGGTTCAACTGTGTAGGTAATTATCAATGTGATGAACGAAAACACAAACATATGACTATTATTTTTTTATTTAACAACTAGATTACAGGGTTTTCCCTAATGTGTATGATAGATCATCACATAAAATATTAACATAAAAATTACTACTACTAACTTATGTAATAACTGAGTAACGGCTTGGTATACAACCCACAGGAAAATATATCGACGCTAAAATTATAAGTACCATTTACCCTCTCTACAACAGACTTTAGTGTCACGAAACTGCTTACTAAAAGACTTGTTCGGCGTTTCCCTTTGCAGAGCAACGAGTATATCCACGGTGCAACGAAAAACTTCAAGTGTTCATATTTAATGGTGTTCCATTCAATGTATAAGGATTTTAATGTTATTCGTTTAAGAAACTCTTATTGATTAAATTTTACGAGACTCCAAAATTTATGTCTCTTATTTATATATTATACAAAATTTTATAGCTCTCATTTATTAAATTATACGAAAAATTAATATCTAGCTTAGTAGAAAATCTCAGAAAGAGAATCTAGGCTATTCATTTATGAGTTATCAATATCATAAGAGTCAAACTAACGCATTACATTGTAAATTTGAATTAAGGTTTATATGAAATAAACTTATATCTGATATTTATCAATGTTTGACAATCGCGTAAGGTTTATTGCAATATAACTAAATTAATGTCACGTTTCTAGTTACTTAAAGTTTACCTACACAATAAACCTTTCTAAACCCAAAATGGCGTCCTCTCTCACGATTAAATAACAGTAAATAATCCACCTATCTCCGTTGCCATGGCAATCAAACACGCAATCAGAATATCTGAGCGGTTCCGTAATTTATTTCAATTTCCTAAAACGAATTGTGCAAAAAGGGCCCCAATCCTTTTTGTGGGCCCTGATGGGGTACAATCCGAATTAAATTCTATGTTACCCAACACCCAATGATAAGAATGAGTTATTGGATTATGTTCGTTCTTTTGGATTCGAAAAAAGATTCAGTTTTGGGTCCGTTTTGTTTGTATAGATTAGAATGTAAAGTAGGTTAATAACTAACCTAAAACAAAAATTTTTTGATTGTTTTAGATTATTTATATAACGACATTTGTAATTTAAAACACATTGTAAATTTTTAGAAAATTATGGAATAAAAAAACTTCGATATCATCGTATTCTTTTCAAACATTTATTTTGTGCATTCAATACTTTTTTCAAACTTCCTTCCATATTCGAAACATTAAAAACCACATATAATTATATACATATAATTGACAGCATCTATATTTATAAGTGTCAAATTTGTATTAACTGTGTTAGTAACTTTTGAGTGCGGTAACAGGAAAAACATAGCGTGACCTATTTCCTCAATAAGTTCGGTTATGCAAGGACAGATGGCGTTAGGAGTTCCATTCGTTACGAATTACGATTATTATTATTGTGTTATCATAGTAATGAAATGGTAGAGAGTATGGGTGGAATATTAAGTTTATCTTAGCTTATCTACGAGAAAATCTATATTTCAGTTCTAATTTATTGGTTCTAACGAATAATAGTAAAGACACATTAAAAATATGTTATATTTCTGATTTATATATTATTTTGATATTGACGTATATTAGTAGTAAATTAATTATTGCTTTATTATCAACTTTTTAAGTTAATTTCAAACTAAATACATATTAACTATATATAATCTTCATATATGGTAACATTACTATCTATATCATTTAGAATGCACACCAAAACACTACTCAAACGTCTCTAGGGGACACAAAAACGAAACAGTTTTATCGAATTCCTTCCCCAATTTGGGATTACTGGGAACGTGTCGTTTGGGCGATAAGCCTGCCCTCTAGTGGCCGCGATAAAAAGCAGCCAGGTTAAAGATACCGAGGATTTATTCCTGGGAAACCTTTGAGGAACATAAATTAAAGGTAGCTGCTATGGATGTACATATTGTTGTTAGCTGTAATAACAGTTTAAAAGTGGCGAGAAGATTGTGTTCTATCATTTATAAAGGAAAATAATTCAATGTACACCAAAATATAGCTAAACGCACACCAAAGGTTAGGTTTAGGTTTGGATTGTATTATTTTCGTATTATCTGATGTTCCTTTAAACACTACCCATTTATAAATACATATACCTGACAACTATAATTTTATCCGAAGTTATATGCGAAACATATCTAGTCAGTTTTGTGTCTCTCGATTCTATTTAAAGTTCATAATTATTTATATTTATCTACTTTTTGCTAGCTTGGTATTTAGTACTATTTTTCATTTGAACAGAACAAAGTAATAAACAATAAGCGGGGTAATTGCAATGTTAAATATCATGACAGTTATCATGTATAATATTCCGCTTTTGGGTAGAGAATTAGGTGTACTATTCCTATTTTATAAAGATAAAAACACGCATAAGCATATTTTATTCATACAAACATATACCATACAAGCATGTGTTACATACATATACATTCAAGTCCGTTAGGTCTAGAAGGGATCTGAGGTGGACAGAATCATGAAAGTATTCCTAGGTCACTGTTAAGCATGAAATTGGGGTTGTGTTATTGTATAATGGAACTTTGGTGGTATTATGGAAATTTGCTAGTTCATCATCCAATAGATTCCATTACCTCTAGTCCCTTAGTCACCATCTCAGACACGCCTGGAAGAACAGCAGCTAGTTAGCACTCTTTTACATCGCAGACTAGCACGCGATGTGTTACTACAGCTTCTAAACAGTTCTATTCACGTCATTACGAAAGTCAGTCAGTCATATTGTACGAATCTTGAGAGCTACATAGTCTAAGATTAGTCGGTAGATTTATTAGGGAAATACCCCTGAGTGCAATATGTTAAACAGCTTTAGATGCCATTCCATTGTGTTAGACAGGGTACTGTTTATTTGCTATTCAAATTTATTCATTTAAATCAGCCGTAGTGCCGTATAAGACGTTTGCTTACGTTGTATGCAAAGTACGAAGGCAATATTTTACAAGAAAGGAATTTAAACGGAATGAAAGTGTTCTTGTTTAACGGGTGTTTACAGTTCATGTGAATTAAAAATAAGAAGTGTCTGTTAATTATGTAATGTTTTAAATGGAATGCTTAATAAATTTAGCATTCATGAAAATTTATAACTAGTTACATTAATGAACATAAGTAATTTGTTTAATAAACAAAAAAGTGTGTTATTTTATTTATAAATTTTAATTACATATTTAATTTTAATACATATTTCAAAAGAGTCAATATGTAACCGCTCTTTGCGTAAAGTAGGTTTACAACCTCTGATACTTTAACTTCGAAACAAAATTCATTATTAGGTGTTATAAAATAGAGCGATATCTTCAGTACCTACCATAAAAATTTATTAAATTTCACGTACAGCAATCGGGCCATAAAACTCATATTTGTGCCGACATTTTTATCGCTCCTATTTTCTTCGGGGCTCTATTTTTTGCGAAGATAGTTTCGCCGATAAATTATGGGTCAACATGAAATATCTGACTCCCATTATACTAGTCCTTCACAGACCCACTCAATGCTCAATAGCTGGAAAGACGTAATGACCGTCTAAAAAGTTTTTATAATAGTCCCGTCCCAATTTTTCGATTCGCCGATCAAAACATTCACAAGATAGTTTCTAAGTCTCCACTGATTTATGTTCTTGTTTACTGACAAAAGACTCTCTTTGTTTCAGATAAACAAAAAATGCAGAGAAGGAAAATCACTCGAATATTCTACATAGCAATGTCGATCGCCCTCGTGAATCAGATGTCAATTAAGTCAGCCCATGCGAAAGACAGCTCAAAAAGACGCAGCAAAGAGAAAAGCGGCGGCTTTCAGAAGAACATTTGCGATATAACCGACCGGGATTCGAAAGTGCACTGTTATTGCGAGAGTACGAGGGAGGTGAAGAACGCCACCAAAGCGGAGTGTTGGGTGTTCAACGGCGGCATACCGCGGGATGACGTCATCTGGCAGAGTTTCGCCTCGCAGCCCAATTTGCAAAGTTTGTCTTTTAACGTCCGAGTCGATGGGGCGCTTGGTTACGTGCCCACCAAGGCTCTGCTCTACTTGCAGAAGCTACGCTCTATTAACATCAAGTATGGGAACATCGCGGAGGTCATGCCTTACTCATTCGCCAACCTCACGAACTTAAAAGAGGCGATTCTTACACAAAACCAAATAGAAGTACTGCAACAGTACGCGTTCGCTCATTTACCCAACATAACGGTAATAAATCTAGACGAAAACATGGTCCTGGATATAGAAAACAACGCGTTCTTCGACGTTCCGAAACTTCAAAAATTAGTTCTCAGTAAAAACAATATATCGACCCTCAGAGACGGGACTTTCCAACACACGTTCAATTTACTAGAATTGGAGCTGAACAAAAACAACATACATCATTTGAACCGGCACACGTTCGACGGATTGGCTAACTTGAGACGGCTAGATTTGCGTCGGAACAGAATAAGCAATCTCACGGAGTTTACGTTCGCCGAACTTTGGAACTTACAGGAGCTGCTTCTAGGGAAGAACGACCTGAAGTACATTTCAGAAAGGGCCTTTGACGGCCTCTCACAGCTCCGTAAGCTGTCCCTAGACGATAATAAACTGGCCGCATTACCTGCCGGATTGTTCGAGGGCGTGAGAGGGCTAAGCTCGCTCGACATTCGCTCAAACGAACTTTACGCTTTGACCTACGATAATATCAAGCCCATATTCGAAAACTTGCGGCCGCAAACCAGCAATCTGCTGCTTGAAGGTAACTATGAATATTTGATGAGCAAACCCGCAAATTAAGTTTTAACAAACTTAAAACCGGGAGTTGAATATTAAACAGTCACATTGTTCACATATTTGCCCCAGTGCTTTGAGTTCGAAACAAAGTTGTACAGTGCCTTTGGGGCTCTTTTGTGATAAGGTGAGAGAAAACTTGCCAAGTCGTTAAAATGATTCAAAACTAAATATTGTTGAGACAAAGTTTTTATTTAAATAAGTCGCGAAAACTTTTATTTGTGTAACTTCGAGCATTAGATTAACTCGGTAAAAGTTTTGTGAATAAGCTTACGTGACGTGAGTTTTATTCCAAATAAACATAACTACTGGGTACATTACATCTCAGGATGTATTATTACAGCAATTCAAAATCTGTGTGTATTGTGTTGAGAAGTCAAGTTTATTACCATGTTGTTCTTCACAGTAGAGCTGGGACATGCAGAAATGTTACATTTTCAGGATGTATTAGAGGTTTTAATAAATATATTTCTATTATATCATTTGCAGGATGGATACTTGAAATAGTTTATTAGGAGAATTCCTTAACATAGCATACGATTTAAAAAAAAAGAAAATTATCTAATACAGAATTATTATTCTAACAGGAGCTCTAAATCTGTTGTTCTAAATTAAAATAAAAGAATGCCCTAAGAATCACAAATGTATTGACTATATAACAGGGAGCTTCTAGGTTAATTAAAAAAATATTTTTTACTTCAAACTAAAAATCAACAAACACATTCACGATATTTTCGGGATAGTCATATCACAAAAGCCGAAATAGTGATATTACACCGCATCTGTTTTCTTACCATTTTTGTTCCCTTACAGGCAACAACTTCATCTGCGATTGCAATCTGAAATGGTTCTTCCAATTACGCAACGAAACCAAAAGTCAGAACACCAAAGAATCACTCGACAACGCCACCTGTCAAATGGACCCTCCAATACAATCATCAGCTTACAATAAAATGGCGGACAATGACATCAATGCAGAATTCAACCCTGACATACTACACGCGGGAATAACCATTGAAACTCAAACTGAGAAACTTAATGCCACTTCCCAAAAACCATTGAGTGAATTCAAAGAAGGTAAAAATCAAGGCAGAAGAAATCCCAAGAGAAATGTTCTCAAAATACCACCAGATTCACTTCCTTGCCCCAAAAAGGAGGTTAAGACTACTGAACCACCTCATTTCGTGGTCGAACAGGTAATACCGGTGCAGAAAGAAATGAAAACTTACAGATTTGAAGATCCTATGTCTTCTAAATCTGTTAGAATAGCTTCTTCATTAATATGGATTGTAGTTATGTTAGTCGTGGCGGTCACATAGCTGTTCTAAGGATTGTATTGGCTGATATAATAGGGAAAGAATGTGATGTTCAGTACTAATTCTTAAAAGATATTAGTGTAAGATCTCGTTATGTGACTTCAAAAAAAATTTCATACGTTTCGTTGACATTGTATTACATGTTCCTTTACAATAGTTATCAGATTGTGGAGTATAAGAAATAGAAATCATATTCGTAAAACCTGCAATAATATAATTTCTTGCACAGTTACGTTGATTAATTGAGGACTCAATTATACATAGCATCACTAATGAAAACCCTTTTGCCGTAGTCAGAGGCTTCAGTACTAGGTAACAAGTAGTGTTTGGGTTATCATAACCTGCTTTTCGTCAGATACATTACAGAAAGTGTTTACACACTCACTTACTATAATGAACAAGTAAGATTTCTCAAACTTTACTTATATGCATTTCTAATCTGAAACCAAACCGATTAACAAAATGATAGGTTTAATGCGACTCAACGAGTTTTATTTGTAATTAATGTAAAAATATAATGAGGTACTTGATTTTGCTTCAGCTTTCAAAAACAGTAAATTAATCGAGTTTGTCACAACGTAAAACATCGAAATAATGTTACTAACATTTTCATTACATCATTCACTCATTTCATTCGTTCATCAAACATTGTGTTAATCATTCTACATTCTAATTTAATATGTATAACGAGAATGAATGGATTAAACTTGTATGTATATAGTTAGAGATTAAAAATAAAAAAATGTGCACTCATAAATTTCAAGCACCAAGTTAGCTTAAGTTAAAATCCTAATGTTGTGTAGTTAGTAACTTATTTTGCCCTCTAAATACTAAGGCAGTGGTAGGTTCTATAATGAGGGTCTTTGTATTAATAAATTACTTAATAGTATTAATGTTAATGTAGTCTTATTTTTAAGTTTGCCTTAGATTTGTGTCATTCATTCATTTCAAAAAAAACGTTTTGTTCATCGTAATTTAAAATACGCTTATAGTTTTTTTTCTACTTAATTTAGGTTATGATAACAATGATTGTGAACATTTCAATACGCGTTATTATACTATATTTCTTATGGATTTAATGTATGAAAACTTCAATAGTAATATTTATATAAGTCTTAATATTATTCTTTCCCTGTTCTTCATAATATTTAATTTAATCTCTAGTTTATTCATTATATTTCCAAATCTTTTTATTTTTATTACAACATTGTTTTAATTTAATTGTGTTTAGTTCAATTTTAACCGCTTAAAGCTACTCAACAGTCATTCACTATCCTAAGATAACGTTTATTGTATGAAAATTATATTAAGTTGACTTGTATAAAATGTATTTTCACCATTGTGATGTTTTGTATGAATTAGAATATAAAAGTTTTATAGTCGTTGTGTTTCATTTTACAACTACATATACATATTTCATTACAATTTCCTAATATCCCGTTTGGGGTGCACAGAGCTATGTTGATATACTAGTATGCGAGTATTGACATTATAATGGCTTAAAATGTCATAGAATGCATTACTTATCCCTGGTTGTAATTATTTACGAATTATTAACCAACTGGATCCAAGATAGATATAATCGAGAAATGTTTAATATTGTTTTTAATGTTTAATTTAACATACAGTTTCTTATTTAATGTCATAAACTACATAATAAAACACTAAATATGTGATCGCTGTCTCTCACCACAGAAACGGGAATTCAGTACATACATAAATTGTCGCCTCTACTTCCATAACGGCTTAGGCAGTATCTATCAATCACCCAGTGTTAAGATTATACATAAATACGAGTATATATTGAAAAAAGCTCTAGTACCTTTCAATTTACATCTCAGTCAAGCAGCGCCCGCTATGTTTATTTTAAAATTAACCATCACAAATTTACGGCTAGGGCCTAAAATGTTTACTGCCGTCCAAATAGGGTTCCTCAAAAGCAGGAGTCAATGTAACGGGAAGTCATAAAAAGGAACTTAGGCCATTATAGCTAAAAGGCTACATTTTATTACTTATTAGGCTCGCCTTTCGAAACGTAGTGTGCATAATGTTTAAAGCTTCAAGATTTTGTAGCTGTTTGATAGCTTTAAGTGATCTGGAGTGGTCAGGAATATTTATTAGAATTAGTAACCATCTAAGGGAAAATGATCAAAAGCAAACAATCACTAAAAAGGGTGTCGTTAGAAGTATTTATAACCGCCGAGTGTGTATAAGGAGATGTATTAGTGCCAATGAAGCGAAATTGGTCTGTCAGGACAAATGGGGATCCGTGATCTCTGCCTACCCTTCTACAGGGAATCAGACATGATAAGTATGTATGTAAACAAACACTTTCATTACTATATAAGTTACTAGTAGTCGAAGGTTCGTGGATCTATCCCCGTTCCGTCCCGTGCTAGTCTGGGACGCAAAAGAATGCAAACTAGCTGCCGTTCTGGTGTATTATCGTTTTCAAGGTTCTGTACACCACGAAACGGATTAGAAGATGTGAATGTAGAAGTCTATGTATAGTTAGTTAGTTTATTGGGCTCCGTGGTTTCCGCAATTAGTCCCCACTGGGACCATTTTGCATGATGTAGCTGACCATTCCAGCCAGCCCAGCACCCACCAGAAGTGCAGAAGACACCTAGTGTCTTCACAGGTTTCCCGAAGCGACCCCGGTTTCCCAAGGATTTTAGCCCGTTCTTCAGCCACGGCCCCGCACTCCAGGACAACGTGGCCAATGGTTTCAGTGGAGTCAATGTAGCCCCTGCAGGGGGATTCCGAGCTTGAATAGGTGCCCGTTTAGTCTGCAATGGCCGGTGATATTTTATGCCTATGTATGTAGAGTATATTTTTGTAATATAGCCGTCTTGAACTCCTGTCAGAGAGTCAGTACCTAATGTGCCAGGTGGTAAGCCATGCTTACAAGTACTGACTGTTGTTTGTTTCATGGAATATGTACGAGTACGTTTCGTAGTAGTTGGTGAATGAAATATCGGTTTAATTGAATGGCCGTTTACTTTTTTCTTTTTAGTAAAATTGCTAAAGGGATGAGTTATTTCTAACTCTCTTATTAGGAATCAAACCTGTAATTTCATCTCTTCAGGTTGTAGTATTATAATAAAATAATATACATACACATCCAATACAATCGGAAAACCTTTCATAGAAGTCACATGTTTCACTGACTATGATTGTCACTTTAAAAGTCCTTAGTAACTCAAAAGCCACGTTTTATTAAATAGACACTAACAGTTAGAATAGTTTTAATCCCTTAACCATTTACAAACACGGACAAGTACCTATACAAAGAAATAACTAGGCTCGCACTTGATATGCAAACACGGGTACAAAAAATTACTTATACGAAGAGTTAAGTATCTTCGCAGTTGATATACAAACAGGGAATTAACCTACCCATAGAGATAGCTTGGTTTCCCTAGGGTGTTTTCCCTCACCGTTTATAAAACCTGACATACCAAACACAATTTCCTGCTGGGTCGTATTTATAGTCGTGTCATACGAACAAGCCACACGTAATGTGAGCGTAACTGATATTTTATTCAAAACAAACGTTTGCTTAACTTGATTTATGTGAATCGTTAATGTAAATTTATTTGCATATTTGCCGCCACGGTGAGGGAATGACGGGTTCATGTGGTAGTTGGAATATTATCGCGTTTGGGACACTTATTTTGGTATGTATACAATAGATACATATATATGTATATTTTCTTTCTTAATCCTTTTGACAGAACCTACGAGATATAACATCAACTTTCGAATAATTATTTGGGTTGTGATGATACCAATATTGTTGTGAGAAGGCCTTTATTAGCTACATTTCCTTACGACACTACCTTCGTAAGTATAATGTTAAAATTGTTTTATTGAACATAATAATGATACCACAGTTATTGAGGCTTCGACATCTCATTTCTGAAATTACTGAAACATGCACTCTATCGATAAATTGCATTATCAAATTAAATTCTATTAAGACCCTAGTCACTTAGTAACCATTTGCACCATGCTGTTATTTAAGTTATATTCTGCTCCATTTTGATCACGGCTTTTCTCTGCACCATAAATAAAAAAACATAGAATATACAAACTATATACATCACAGACTAGCTAAAACAAAGAAGCATAGAATAATAGAGCCACTCACTGCCAAAGTAGATTATATTATAAAGCCCACCCAATAATATGTTTTAGATAGCGCATCACTTAACTTCCACTTAACTGCACGCCGCGGCGCAGACAATAAGTTCCAATTTCGCAGGTTAATACCGCACTGGGCTGCAAAGCAATGGTATGGACGGCTTTCTACATAACATACTCTTCACGACTTGTGTATACACTGCCTTTTTTAAAGGGACTTGTTCGGTTGAGCCGCGTTTCACTTGTTAAACTGCACCCAATCTGATAGGTAGTGAACCTAGAAAGGATAGAGTAGTATCCACACGATGTTTTACCACACCGTTAAAAAGGCTTTTTGTTAGGAGTAAAAGCCTTAGAGAGGTAGACGAAAGTTAAAAAAGAAAAATCTCAGTTTTGAGTTAGGAACAGGTAAATTGCTACGACACACCATAATGTTATAAATACATACATACAAAAAGTGACTAAAAATAAACAAGTAATACATGGAACATTATACAGAAACAATAGGCAGTCTGATTGTTGAGAGAAATTTCTTCCCCAGAACTAATAAACTATACAAAAATCTTATTTTTTTTGGGTTTTTAAATTCACCATATAGATTCATTCCTGTTAAATTATATACCATATCTCACAGCACAGGCGCTGACTATCGCCTATGCTCAAGGATGCTTAACGATGTTTACTATGACTGAAGAAGTGACTAATTTAAAAATCTACATGTACTTTTTTGAATTACGTAATACAGAAAAATCCTAACGAACATATGAGATAAAACTTTTTTTTGTTTCCTTCTTAACAAACATATGAGATGAAACTTTTTTTTTTGTTTCAAATCCTTCATACCACTCCCCACTAAGTTTTCTAGCCCCATCTAACTCTTACCCCACTGTCCCCACTAAACCTTTTAAAGCTTCCATTTAATAATGTTATACGCGAATGGGCGTGCAAATTGACTGAACCGATTACAGTGTTAATCCTGAACAGCAAATTTTAAATGTGCATACTTGATTCAGAACGGCTCCTTTATTGGGTCGTAGAATTTTGTAGTATAGAGTAACAAGTGTTAAAGTATGAAAGCTCCCGTGCTTAGGTGCAAAAGAATGCAAACTAGCTGCCGTTCTTCCTGACATGAAGGCGACTAAGGGGCTGGGGAATAATGGAAACTGTTTTAACAATGGGCTTGCCACCTGTCACTAATGATGTAACATCACAGCCTTAATATTCACGCTAAAAAAGTCAGCTTGGATATATTATCGTCTAGAAGGTTCTATCCACCCGGAAAGGGATTAGAGGATGAGAATGTACGTGTAATAGTATGATGAAAGGGTTGCTAAATTCGGCATAGCGGGTACAGGGCTCAAATTTCAGATCATGAACCAAATGAATATCGAGGTTTCTGATATTTCTATGCACGTTTTTGCAATATAAAACATATTTTAAATGCACATAATCCTATGGTAAGGAAAACAAGGAAACCTGTTCAACGAACATGTTGGTAAATGGCGACAACACTTACAGTTTTGACTATCTGGTTAATCCAATCCATCGCCCAATAGATTCCACACTTACCATAAAGAACGGCAGCTAGTTAGCATTCTTTTTACGTTCCAGAATAAAACGTAACATTTTTATTAATAATTACCCATTTTATTTACAAATCGGTAAAAAAACCGACCATTTACATTCCCTAAACATACCTTAATCCGACCATTCGCGTACCAACTGAAAATGGTTATAAAAAGAAAAATAATTGTTCTGTAAATTAATAAAAGGCTCTACAATAGACGCGGCTTAAGGGGCCTCGTATATTAAACTTCGCACAATGGCGACGGAGGCTTAAAATAATGCCACCAGTTATATCTGGACCCGTGTGTGTGAACTACGGTTGGGGACAGGCTTTGCTTGTTATGGATTTTTATAGAAAATCAGGGTAAAATGTTGTCGTGGGCTTTATAAGGAATTTCAGTTTGTATATTCTTGAGATTGACGATGTAGTTTGTAGGAAATTAACTTTTAAGTGTGTTATGACTTTTGGGATGGTTAGTTGCTGGGAATCTTGGACAGGAATTAAGCTAGGTAAAATGCTGTTATTAATGAAAAAGATCCATTAGAACTTCTGATGATCATTAATCATTAGCAAAAAGTCAAAGTTTTATAAATATTTTTCTCAAAAACTTGCATACTTTTTGTATAATTACGGTTTAGTTAAAAGTGACCTACTCATTTTATATATATTCCAAAATGCCATTCATCTTTTAAAGAACTTAAATATGCATTGTGTGTTCAACAATTTTTTTTACAAATCATGACAAACCAACAATCTTTTCCTTACCTTTTCCTATATCTACGAACTCTCACTAATACAATAGACCTCTCCCTCACTAGTAAGTTAGGGTTACCACTGGTTATTAAGTTAACATATGAAATTGGGATCACTGCGAATTAACATTTATTAGCAGCAAGGGTGAGGAAGGCTGTAGTTACGGGACTATTAATATTAACGTGGCAATCTTATAGGGTGAGGAATTGAGTTTTTGTACTGCGGATTTCTTGTATGATACGAACATGTGTTGTGTAATTTTAGATTTTTGTATATTGATAACGTTTTATATTTTGTTTATGAATGTTTTGTTTTACGTATTCATAAATTTGACAGTAGTGAAAAATTAATTAAAACAGTGAATATACGTTATAACAAAAAATACGTTATTTTGTATATTAGACTGGTTATGTGTACAGTTTTTGTGTATTGGTAAAATGTAAAAAACAAATCATGTACTTTATAAAAATAAAATTACAACTTATCGATTACGCGAATAAAATTTTAACATGATTATATGACATGTTTGTTATAAATACTCAGATAATTAATCAATCAATCTCTACCCATTAAACATACCAACCTACATTCTTACTAGCAAGAATCTTTATTAAATTTGTAAAAGTGCCACTCCTGCTTCTCATAACCCGACCCAATAATTGAGTCATCCCATTCTCATGGAATGTCCCGCCTCATAATCTAGGAATGTGTGACTCTATGCATTCTTTTGTTTTCAATTCATTGTTTAAGTTTAAAAGGCTATTGTTTACTTAATGAAGATACTCAAATCAGCATAATTGGGAGGGGTTATGAGTATGATCATTAAATTTAATGGTGGAGGGTTAGGTAATGTCTCAATGCAGTGAAAGTGGTTTGTCAGGCTAAGACAGATTGGGATCCGTGATATCTACTTACTCTTCTACAAGGAACCGGCGTGAAGTGTGTGTAATGCGTAATTACTTATTCAAAGATAAAATTTCTATAGATCAATATCTCATTGTACGAGTACATTCAATATAATGCCTGTAAGGTCAAATTGATATCAACATTTACATATATATTAGTTTAGAAATATATGGAATGAATCATAGTAGATTGATAAAGGTTATATACGTAGGAATAGAACTAATTCGTGAGACTCATGATGAACATGTAAGCAACATAGTGTCGTTCAAACTATTTACAACCGCTCTATGTGTATGAGGTGTATGGATTCTAATAAAGTAAATATATGACTTCTGCATACCCCTCTGTGGGGAGAAGGTCGTCATGTTTATATGTACGTGCCTATATTAACGGATTTTGAAGAGTGTTTTCGAATGACTGCATTGTACAACATAAACATATGCTTCACCACTTGTGTATACACACTGCCTTTTTTAGGTAGTCAGAGGCTTTAGAGCCGACATTTCGAAGGCAAATAGATAGCACACAACGTGATATGTAGTGAACCATATCGCCTTAAAAAAGGTACTGCTTATTACCTATCCCAAGGAATAGGCAGATTTCCTCACCGTTGCATGCATAATACATCTTTATTTAAACTATTCTACACGTTTATTTCGAAGCTAAAAGTTAGTATTTTGCATAAATAAAGACTACTCTTTCACATAACCAAACCTTACCTTTCATCCATTTATGATTTATTGACCGAACATAAAACCTGGACTTAAAGGCTTTATACTCTTTATATGCCGGAATATACGTCCGCAAACGCGGCCAATTTCCGAGTCATGCCCAAATATTATGCCCACTCTACATTATTACGATTATTGGGCACCCACAAGAACCCTTCCTGCTGTGAAATGGCAACATAATCATACTATAAATGCGATTTGATGGCCCTTACGCGGGATGGGTTATCCAATAATTTTGTTTGCTTTTTACCGGTTAGTCTACTGCATGCTTGTGTAGGTAATGTGATATTGCGTGACGGTAAAGCTTTTGTATAAGGTGAAAAAAAAATATTTTAAGGATACGTATTTTATAGGTGGTGGTTTAATGATTGCGTCTTAAAGAAGATAATAATTTTTATTCGCGTTCAAACTGTGTAGTGTTTTAAATTTTTTGATGTATAATGGAACGACTGCAATGTGATCACTAATTGACAATATAAGACAAATTTGCTGAACGAACTATTATTACGATTATTATTACGAACGATCGTTATTTAATTTGAAATGATGGCAAAAAAAATTCCTATATCATGCATTAACTCTCTATTCTGCGATTTTTTCTATCTACTAGATCTATATATACATTCACGACATTGGGGAGCCCTACGTGTGGACTGACATAGGCTGATTGATTGATTCTATAGATAACCCAAAACACTATATCACGATTCAATTCATTCAAACCCAAATCACGATTCACAGACGCCTCACCAAACAGACTTGTCAAAATTGGGAATCGGCATACCAATTTCTGAGTTCCCTTCAGCTATTTGGGTTCCGTACAAAAACACTATCGGTGTCCAGTCCAATTAGAATGGCAAACGAAGCGTTCCCTTCGAGATGTTTACTCAGTCCATTCGAAAATCAAATTTCGGTCACGCCATGGCCGTCGGGATTGGGTTGTTTGATAATGTTTTTGGCTAGCTCAATGTTGTAGGAAGAGAAGGAAATATATGGCAGGGGTTATAAAGAGAATTGCTTAATGTATTGTTAAAGTTACGACTTTTATATGTACATACAAGATTGCTACATGATTGTTTATTTATTTCAAGCGAAGTTTTTAATAGATAACATTACAGGTTATTATAGTGACAGTTTGGTAAGAAACCAGTATATATGTAAACACGACCTTTTATTACGTGTGGTGTAGTCAGAAATTCGCGTGTCCATTTCCGCAATTACGGAGGTAGTAATTATGTTGCCTATAATTATATATTAAATATGTACATTATATTATTAAGCACGTGGCATACCCTCGTCGTCTTATATTAAAAGCCTCGACGTGATTAAGAAGTAAATGATGGATGGATATAAGGAAAAGGGTGTGATATGAGTTCAAGAGCACAAAGATATGAAAATGGTATTTCTTAAATAAAACTATACATAAATAAATCACGATTATTTAGTCAAAGGTTCTTGCGTAAATTTCTCATTAAACTTTTATTGAAATTTAATAATTATAATATAATAAGAAAAATATCAAATTAGTTATACTCAAAATAGCCATTGAAACACAATTTCAACGCGTAAATATAATATTTCTAGACATTCCTCCAAACACACAAAAACCTTACCATTACAATAAATTCTACATAACCGAACCTTCCTAAAGCACTAAATCCCACCCACCCAGACATAACTAAAACCTCCTACATTTCAGGCATTGCGGTGGCTTTAACACGAAGAGCAAAGAAACCTCTTTGGTCCCCAAAAGCTAAAAGTGTGGAAAATGGCAGCGCACCTCCGCACGATAAATAAAGCCGGTCTGAAAGGCTAATTGGAAAGCCAACATATAAATCAGTAGCACTCCAACGGCGCCAAAGCGCTGGAGCAAAAACAACCTGCCGCACGTATGTAGAGCAAGCTACTCGAATTAGATGGGATGTTTATGCAGATTGTATGTGTGTAATTTAAGTTAAGATAATTATGATTTTAAGAGTTGTTGGGGTCAAATTAAGCTAAATTGTAGTCTAAAGTAGCGTATTATATTAATACAATCAAAACAAACTAACTACTTTGTCAGGATCAGTATAAATGAAGAGACGTGATTTCTGCCAACCCTCCTACAGGGAAACGGGCGTGATGTGTATGTATGTATGTACAATCACACTCTCATAATAAAGGCTACTAGCGTATACCATCAAACTAAAAGCTTAATGGATAGCCAAACTCGATCGATTTTTTTATCTTTACTCATATCCTCTTAAATTTCATAATAATGCATAAAATATGCAAATTTATTGGAATTTGTGATTATGAAGTCTTTTTTAACTTTCATGTAACGATATTAATTTTATCAATTTGTGGCTTTATAATCCAAATAAAGGCTTAAACTTGACTGTGGATACAATGGTAGACATTGGTTTTTTCTGCAACTGCTAATTCGTCAAAAGTCATACGTCTTGTCTATTTGATAAATACTCTTCAACGTGTCACTATAGAAGAACGGTTTTGCAATCGCTTCCAAGTTATGACTATCGGTTTTTGGAATAGACGGAACTAAGTCTGTCTGGAACACAGCCTACGCTGAACAAAAACCTCCTAACAATGTATGATTAACCATCTCTATTATGCTGGTTATACACATAAATATTCCTTACTATTTGGAGAAAGTCATATGGAAATTATAATTGCAATAATCAGACTTTTACTTTACAATTTACATTAATGTTAACCGAACCTTAGAAACAAATAATTTCTTCAGTCATAGGTTGTTAATTCTAGGAATATTCTTATCACAAACTGTCGTTAGAAATAATGATATTTAATACTCGTAGTATGTGTTATATTCGTACATAACTATAAAATATTAGCAATTGGTCGTTCCTAATCACATAGGCGTGTCCTCCAATATAAATGCCAGAAAGAAAATAAGATAGTTACTTAATTTTTCTACTGGTCATTAATAATCACTAAAACGAGTCACTTAATTTCTTAATGCTCACTTAGTTACTTAATTTCAATTTACATCTAAACGAGCACTAAGATGCATAGCTAATTAATGTGTTATATGTCGTATAAGCAAAAAACACACCTAAAAGAAGTGTATACTTATCAGTACAACATATAATTAACTCCCTAAGTTTTTTACCCGTAACTGTATAATATGTATATCAAAACCAAACATTTGTACATAAAGGAATATACACTATTTATAACCTCTCAAGAGTCTCAAACCACGTAGCATAGTAATAATATGTACTAATATATGGTAAGCTATATTCAAAGCTTATCCAAGACGTCATTAGTAAGCCAGGGGCCCTAATACTGGCGTAATTCTCACTCGCCCACAGCAGATACAGAGGATGAACTTGGAAGTTTGTAACGTCCATTGTTACCGTGAGCTAGGACAGAATGGATGTGGTTGTTTTGAATACTAATATTTTTTAGTTGCAATTTATTAGAATGATTATTTCGATTTTCTTTTAGTGTCTTGCTTGATAGTTTTATGCCAATATAAGTTGCGATAACGATACGAGGGCTAAATGAAATATAGTTGGCCTGTATCTTATTATTGTTGTAAGGATTGTTATCACTCATTGAATCTTTTACGTAGGGGTCATCCAAGTAACTTGTAGAACGCTTCAGGTTAAAAAAGACAAACGCGTTCACGACTCTTGCGGAGCATTCTCCACGATGTTTTCTCTCACCGTAGTATTCGTCGGATTTTGAATATGTTTTTTATGACGAAAATGTACATAGCAATTCATTAAAATCCATTACTATTGGTACATGCTCAAGGGGGATTTGAAATCTGTACTTGCTGATACAGAGTCAACCCGCAAAAAACTAAACTACGTCGAAGTACTCGAATTTGACGTAGCTCAGGCTAAAAAACTAATTCTAATTGTCTGAAAAAAAAGTCTTATGATAGTAAAGGAAGTGTCCCGTGCTAGTTTGGTACGTAAAAAGTATGCTATGACATGTTGTTAGAGGCAACTAAGGGAGTAGGAATAAATGGAAACTAACGGGCGATGGGCTAGCAATCTGCCAATGATCCATATGTAAGCATAACCCTAATATTTTCGAGTTTCGAAATGCTTATCTAATTGAAATCTCGATAAGGAGCTTACCTAGGTTAAACCTTAAATAGCTGTATATTGTTTAATAGGTATGACGATAATTGAATCAAAATCATCCGTAGGCATTTTTCATTAATCATTATACGACAAATGTTTGTGTATTCATATCAGTAATTTATTTTATAATATTCGTTAAAAGTGATTTAATATATTCCAAAATGCCATTCACCTTTTAAAGAATTTAAAATGCATTGTGTGTTCAATAATTTTCCATTACACAACAAACCAACGATCTTTTCTTTACCTTTTCCTATTATCTACGAACTCTCACTAACACAATAGACCTCTCCCTCACTAGTAAGTTAGGGTTACCACTGGTTATTAAGTTAACATATGAAATTGGGATCACTGCGAATTAACATTTATTAGCAGCAAGGGTGAGGAAGGCTGTAGTTACGGGGCTATTAATATTAACGTGGCAATCTTATAGGGTGAGGAACTGAGTTTTTGTACTACGGATTTCTTGTATGATACGAACATGTGTTGTGTAATTTTAGATTTTTGTATATTGATAACGTTTTATATTTTGTTTATGAATGTTTAGTTTTACAGCAAAATTAATTAAAACAGTGAATATACGTTATAACAACAAATACGTTATTTTGTAGGTATATTAGATTGGTTATGTGTACAGTTTTTGTGTATTGGTAAAATGTTAAAACGAATCATGTACGTTATTAAAATACAATTTATCGTTGACGTAAATCATAGCTACTGAAATTGTAACTCGATTATATGACATCTTTGTCATAAATAGTCTGCTCATTGATCGATCAATCATCTATCCATAAAACATACCAAGATTCTTAGAAGCAAAAAACTTTATTAACTTTGTAAAAGTGCCACTCCTGCTTCTCATAACCCGACCCAATAATTGAGTCATCCCATTCTCATGGAATGTCCCGCCTCATAATCTAGGAATGTGTGACTCTATGCATTCTTTTGTTTTCAATTCATTGTTTAAGTTTAAAAGGCTATTGTTTACTTAATGAAGATACTCAAATCAGCATAATTGGGAGGGGTTATGAGTATGTTCATTAAATTTAATGGTGGAGGATTAGTTAATGTCTCAATGCAGTGAAAGCGGTTTGTCAGGATTAAGACAGATAGAGATCTATGATCTTTTCCTACACTTCTACAGGGAAACGGGTATCATAAATATGTATGTATGTAATGCGTGATTATTTTTTCAAAGATTTAATTTCTATAGATTAATATCTTATTGTGAATCGGATATACAGCGTAAAAGGATATAAAACATATATGTATATTAGTTTAGAGTATGGGATGAATCATAGTAGATTGATAATTAGTATATGTAGAGATCGGACTAATTCGTAAGACGCAATATAAGCACAAAGGAACATTTTGAAATAGTGAGGAGTTAAAACTACGAAAAACCTCGCGTTGTGTGTATGAGATGTCCTGATTCCACTGAAGTGAAAGCGAATCTAGATATTTGCCTACCCCTTGAGAAGGATGACATTTTATATCTACGTGCCTATATTAGTCGTTTTTATTGGCAATATGTTACTGTAACTTAAATGTATTTTGTGTATGAACACTCCTTTTTTTAGGTAGTCAGGGGCTTGAATGCCCATCTTCGACATTCGGAGGCAAATAGACAGCACACAATGTGATAGATCGTGAACCGTATCGCCTTAAAAAGGCAAATAAGCTGTCCCGAGCAATATGCAGATTTCCTCACCGTTACATGCATAGTTTATTTTCTTTTATATAAGTTTATTTTCAGGCTAAAAGTTTAGTATTTTGCATAAATAAAGACTACTCTTTCACATGACCAAACCGTACCTTTCATCCATTTATGATTTATTGACCGAACATAAAACCTGGACTTAAAGGCTTTATACTCTTTATATGCCGGAATATACGTCCGCAAACGCGGCCAATTTCCGAGTCATGCCCAAATATTATGCCCACTCTACATTATTACGATTATTGGGCACCCACAAGAACCCTTCCTGCTGTGAAATGGCAACATAATCATACTATAAATGCGATTTGATGGCCCTTACGCGGGATGGGTTATCCAATAATTTTGTTTGCTTTTTACCGGTTAGTCTACTGGATGCTTGTGTAGGTAATGTGATATTGCGTGACGGTAAAGCGTTTGTATATGGTGGGAAAGAATATATTTAAAGGATATTGGTTGCCTTTTAAGGTGTTTTACTGATTGTATTATAAAGAAGATTATAATTTATATCGCGTTTAAACTAAGTCGTATTTTGAATTTTTTTACAAATTATAAGACAAATAATAATATTAATATTGTATATGTTCACCGATGAATTCGTATAATAGATTTTTTCTTTGCTGAAAGTACGATTGCGTTATCATAATCTTTTATGAAAATCTGGCAAGATAATAAATAATATATCAAAAGTTTTGTTACCTTTCTATTCTGTGAATTTTCTCAAAGCAAAAGATACATACAAATATTATTATACATACATTCACGTCATTTAATATCTTTCGGGGTGGCCAGAACCCTGCAGACAATGACATGAATGCGTCCCTTTAGTCACTTATTAACATGAATATTTATGTTTATTTTATATGGACCATTGGTGACAGGTTGCTAGCCCATCGCCTCATCGCTGGTAGCAGTTGGCTGAGCGCCACGGGTGATCGTGTTCTGTGGCGTACCCTTGGCCTCTCCAAGGGGTCTACGTCCAGCAGTGGACTGACATAGGCTGATTGATTGATTCTATAGACAAAAAATACAAACGCGTTCACGACCATTAACCTATGCGGGTTCAGGTATCCATGTCCACAATCAAGGATGTATTAATTTTATGGCTTCCTCGAAGCCACGAGTTGACCAGATAGTACCCAATGTGAAAGGTGGCAAGCCATGTCGGCATTTACAAGCACTAATTATCTCTTCGGGAAACGAATAGGCTTTCTCACGATGTTTTCACTCACCATAGTATTCGATGCAAATAACAAATAATTATATAGATAACCCTAAACACTATAACACGATTCAATTCATTCAAACCCAAATCACGATTCACAGATGCCTCACCAAACAGACTTGTCAAAATTGGGAATCGGCATACCAATTTCTGAGTTCCCTTCAGCTATTTGGGTTCCGTACAAAAACACTATCGGTGTCCAGTCCAATTAGAATGGCAAACGAAGCGTTCCCTTCGAGATGTTTACTCAGTCCATTCGAAAATCAAATTTCGGTCACGCCATGGCCGTCGGGATTGGGTTGTTTGATAATGTTTTTGGCTAGCTCAATGTTGTAGGAAGAGAAGGAAATATATGTCACCCCTTTATACAGACAAATGAATAAATATATTGTTAGTGATGACTTTTATATGTACATACATAAAAGATTGCTAAATGATTGTTTATTTATTTCAAGCAAAGTTTATATTAGATAACATTACAAGTTATTATATATTATTATAGTTACAGTTTTGTAAGAAACCAGTATATATGTAAACACGACCTTTTATTACGTGTGGTGTAGTGTAGTATTTCCGCAATTACGGAGTTAGTAATTCTGTTGCCTATAATTTTATATTAAAGATGTACATTATATTACTAAGCACGTGTACATGTATAAGTGGCATTTGACTTACCCTCGTCGTCTTATATTAAAAGCCTCGGCATGATTAAGAAGTAAATGATGGATGGATATAAGGAAAAGGGTGTGATATGAGTTCAAGAGCACATAGATATGAAAATAGTATTTTTTAAATAAAACTATACATAAAAATTAACATTTAAACATAAATTAAAAGATTCTGGCGTCAATCTATCTTTCTTTTCTTTTATTCATCCTAATCAAAAAAATATACGAGTATATCGTATCACCATTGAAGAATATCAAAATAGTAAAACTCGAAATAGTGATTGAAAAACAATTTAACGCGTAAATATAATATTTCAAGACATTCCTCTGAAACACAAAAACCTTACCATTACAATAAATTCTACATAACCGAACCTTCCTAAAGCACTAAATCCCACCCACCCAGACATAACTAAAACCTCCTACATTTCAGGCATTGCGGTGGCTTTAACACGAAGAGCAAAGAAACCTCTTTGGTCCCCAAAAGCTAAAAGTGTGGAAAATGGCAGCGCACCTCCGCACGATAAATAAAGCCGGTCTGAAAGGCTAATTGGAAAGCCAACATATAAATCAGTAGCACTCCAACGGCGCCAAAGCGCTGGAGCAAAAACAACCTGCCGCACGTATGTAGAGTAAGCTAGCTGAATTAGATGGGGATGTTTATGCAGATTGTATGTGTGTAATTTAAGTTAAGATAATTATAATTTTTAGAGTTGTTCTTGGTTAAGTTGAGCTTTATTTATTTAATAAAAAATAGCGTATTATATTATGATACAATCAAAACAAACTCACAATTTTGTAAGGATCAGGATAAGGATCTGTGATCTCTGCCTACCCTTGTACAGGGAAACGGGCGTGATGTGTATGTATGTACAGTCAGACTCACATGATAAAGTTACTCAAAAGCATATATTATCAAGTTAAAAGCTTAAAGGATAGCCAAATATGTATATTACATTTCGATCTTCACAAATTTCAAGTAAATGTTACAAATATGCAAGTATATTGATTTTTTTATTCTGAAGTCTTTTCTAATTTTCATGTAACGATATTAATTTCTAGCTTTCTTAACCCGAATAAAGGCTTGAACTTGACTGTAGACACATTGGTTTTTTCTGTAACTGCTAATTCGTCAAATATCATACGTCTTGTCTATTTGATAAATACCCTTCAACTTGTCACTATAGAAGAACGGTTTTGCAATCGCTTCCAAGTTATGACTATCGGTTTTTGGAATAGACGGAACTAAGTCTGTCTGGAACAAAGCCTATGCAGTGCAAAAACCTTCTAACAATGCCTGATTAACCATTTCTACTATGCTGGTATGTTATGCACATAAATATACCTCACTCTTTGGAGACACTCATATGGAAATGATAATCGCAACAATTAGACCCTTACATTACTGTTGATATAACCTTAGAAACATATAATCTTTTCAGTCATAGATTGTCATAATTCTAGGAATATTCTTATCACAAACTGTCGTTAGAAATAATGATATTTAATAGCATATACTCGTACATAACTATAAAATATTAGCAATTGGTAGTTCTTCATCACATAGGCGTGTCCTCCATATGCCAAGAATAAAAGAAGATAGTTACTTAATTTCTACTTACATCTAAACGAGCACTAAGAAGCATAACTAGTTAATGCGTTATATGTCGCATAAGTAGTAAATACACTTAACAGAAGTGTATGTATATTAGTGCAATGTATAATTACCTCCCAACTGATAAAACAGCTTGTTAATAACGACATGGCTTACCACCCGTCAAATTGAGTACTGACTATCTGAACAACACATGGGTTCGAAGTGGCCATATATTAGTACCTCCACGATTTCGGACATGGAAACCTGAACCTCTGACTACCCTATAACGGTTAATAGGCGTCAAGCGTTTGTCTTTTGCTTGTACCAACAGACTAAGCATTTACCCATAGCTTAATAATATGTATATCAATATTAAACATTTATACAGGAAAAAGCTATTTATAACCTCTCAAAAGTCTCCAACCACGTAGCATAGTAATAATATATGGTAAGCTATATTCAAAGCTTATCCAAGCCAAGACGTCATTAGTAAGCCAGGGGCCCTAATACTGGCGTAATTCTCACTCGCCCACAGCAGATACAGAGGATGAACTTGGAAGTTTGTAACGTCCATTGTTACTGTGAGCTAGGACGAAATGGATGTGGTTGTTTAGAATATGTCTATTTTGTATTTGATATATTGATTTGGTACACGTTCTGTCTTGTGTTGGTACCAATCTTTCAGATAAAAAAGGTACAATCGCAGGAGAGCAATATTAAATGTACTGAACTAAATATTTTTAAGTAGATGATAGTTGAAAAAACCTTATACCTATTTTTCTTTATTAACACCAACCGCGTTGTTATGGTTAGTTAATTAAATAAATAATATACCTTTGAGTTTCTGTTTACGCTCTAAGTGAAACCTAAGTCACTAATGGTAAAATTAAATCAAAAAAATCCAATTGCCTCGAACTACTAATCAGGTAGTCAGCGACTAATGTGACAGATGGTACGTCATTCCGCTATACTAAAAAGCGTGATATTACAAGCACTTGTAATGATGTATGTATTATAAGTGTACTGAGTGAGTGAGCGCGTCATTTATTATTGACGTCATTGAATACGATTTGCATTAAGTGTAGATTATATTTTTTTTAACTATAAAGATTGTCTTGTGTTTTAAAAAGCTTCGCCAGGGAAATCGTTCTTCAAATATAGGTATAATAATTTTGAAGATGAAAGAAAAATATCAGTCATAAAAACTCACAACTAAAATTTAAATTATATAATTTATTTTCGGTTAGACGTTACTGATTCTTATTTTGTTCTTATGACGTCACTTTGGCACATTTGTCTATTGAAAGCGCGCATTCACTCACTGAACGCATAATAATATGTGACTAAACATAGCTACATTAACAAAATGTACATTTCTGTATTATTCATACCAATATTTCCCGAGACTTTTTATCTCTACCGTAATCTTCATATATGAAATGGTAAAAAGTATTATCGATATTTATTATTACTTACATTAATTAGCTATTTATATATTTTCAACAATTCTGCAAAAGGAACATCCATTTCACTCCCCCTTTCTTGCATCCTAGTAACAATGGCATCATGCAAGTATTAGGGGCTAGTGTGACCATCTTTTGTGTGACCCCGGGACTCTTGGGAGCTGTTAAGCCAACGCCGTGGTCACCCTACTTGACTGTTCCTAATTCATTGCTTTAACGTGGTCTCCAAATTGTAGGGTGTAAATATTGTATATAGTGTACTTGTGTATTATTATAGTACTGATATACTATGAAGGAAATTCTCATACTATGTAAATTTGAACAAAGACAAACGGATTCACGACCATTTACCCTTGCGGGGTAGTCAGAGGCTGAGATTTCCATCTCCGTAATCGCAGTAGTTGTAATTGTATATCTACCTTGAATGTATTGACAAGATAGTCAGTACTCAATGTGACAGCTGCTAAGCCATGTCGCCATTTACAAGCACTGACTACTACCTAGCTGCCTGCTATTAGCTGCCGTGATAATGATATAATATATTATGTTCTATGGTATAATTGTCATGAACGCAAATGTATGTATAAAAGGAAATGCCATTACAAAAGTGTTTAAATTTCACATGTTTCACTACCGCTAACCTTTTTAGGGTAATCAGAGTTTTCAGTGACCACGTTATTTCGTGCATACATACATACATATCACGCCTGATAGCCTGTAGACGAATAGGCAGAGATCACGGATCCCCATTTGTCTCGATCCCGACAGACTACTTTCACTTCATCGATACTCATACCTCATACACACTCGGTGGTTATAGGTACTTCTAACGTCACCCGTTTTTACTATGTCGTCAATCTGACTGTCATATGCCTTATTGGGCTGGGCCTTACGTAAGGTACGTTATTTTGTATTTATGATATTAGTTAAAAAGTTAAATATTTAGCTGAAAAGATTACTTTATACTTAAAAACTTACATAAATAAGTTCCATTCCAAGTGTAACTTAGCTCTAACGACACTCCAGGGAGACAGCTCATAAAAAACTTTTTAACGTCCCACAGGTACTTACAAGTAACTTAGTATTAACTTAAATTACTTAGGACACTTAGCTTTGCGATGCGCACAAAGTAATCACTAATGGACTTAGTATAAGTTGTGTAATGAAAGCGTGATTATCTTTTATGTGATTCTACAGCTTCTAATATTACTGGCCTGGATAAAATCTTAGAAATCCTCACGCAATTAGTTTAACTAGGATTTTTGTTTACCTATATATGAACAGGTGTGATATGTACATTTATACGTATTTACTATACAATTGTATTGAGAATATATTTCCGTAAAATAGTATATATTAAAACACAAGTCAGACCGTCAGATACCTAAATAATCAACTATAATAAGCAGTCAGTATTTGTATTCATGATTTACCATCTTTCACGTTTTCGGATTTTGATTTTTAGGTAAGAAAACGAGTTACGTGTGCGACTGATTATCCCAGCAAGAAGAAAACTTTGTTGGTGACGCGATATCTGACTACCCCGGAATAGCTGTAGGGTTGTACAGTCGATACGTAAACAAAGTCGATATTCCGAAAAAGTATCACAGTTTAATGGGTACTGAACAAGTTGATAGCCCATCACCTAAGCAACTCTATTTACCGAGAAAAGTATGGGCTATTTAAGCGCTATATATACCAAGCCAACTATAATAGAACTGTTACTACCTCTATTGCCATCTATGTATAGATTGCGTGAGTTACTCCGTTCCTAATTCAAAATTCTAACTCGAACGTCGCAACTACCAAGGGCGTCTAACGCAATTTGTGGATAACTAAATCGGGTATCCGGCACGTATCCAATTATAGTTTAGGCCCTATTTGCAGCAGTTTAACCTTCATTATTCGAGGACCAGGACTCTATCCTGATGATATTAAGGTCTAAAATCGTAACGTCAAACGTGCCGGCTAGCGGCGAAAGTTGTTGAGATTATCGAAGTTAGACGAAATAAGTTTTTATATGCGGCATCTGCTGACCTAAACAACAACTCTTTGCGAAGTTTACCAAGAGGATTGAATAGTGGATATGGCTTATCGTATATTATATTATACGTAACATATATGAAAATAATGCATTAAAACATACGTTACACATAAAAATAAAAATACTAGTCAAAATCGATGTAGCTGAATGAAAATAACATACATACAATTAATAAATAAAATCTGAGATTTATATTCGTATTAGAATGTAATAATAATGTCACCTTGGTTCAGATTATATTCACCCGTAGTCCATTAGTCACTTTTAACGATTTCCTGGATGGAAAGGTACATAATACCATTTAAATTTCATTCGACTAGTTCGAGTTATAACAACGGATAAAAGAAATTTAACAGAATAATTCCATACAAAATAATCGATCGTAACAACCATTTTTGAGCAACTAGTAACATACATATCTTAACTATACCACATCCACACCAAACCACTCCTTGTCAAGTATCCAACATCTTTCAAGAAACTGTATCAGTCAGAGATTAGGAAACATCACAAGATGCTCGGGAACTGTTGGAAAGTTATCTTGTTATTCGCTAATTCGAAAACTGATGTACGTGCTCATAGCTTTCAGGGTGGACGCGCCCTTATGATTTATTCTATTACTGGTCCTAATTGGTTCTTAGTTAGCGACGTCGTTTGTTCTAATGATCGATTAGGAGTAGAATAAACGGGTGTTTTGTAGGCTGTTTATAGGTGACTTACGCTAAAATATATAAATACGAAACATAATACAACGAGTAAATAACGTAAATGCTTGTAAATGGCGACATGGCTGACCACCTGTCATATTGAGTACTAACTATCTGGTTAACACGAGGGTTCGACGTGTCCATAGAATTACTACCTTAGCAATTGCGGAGATGGAAACCTGAACCTCTGACTTAATGGTTGTGAATGCGTTTGTCTTTTTGTTTAAATAACGTGTACATTGAATAGCATTTATATGATAAGAAGTATTGTTTGTATTTATTGCGGTTTGAGTTACTATGACGAATAAGTATTCTATCTTGAGAATTTCAGCTATCATTACTATCAATTATATTTTATTCCATCCCTTTTCAGTTGATCTGGGAGACATAAAACCTCCTTTTTTACTATTACTATCACCCTTTTTATTTTTTTATGTCTAATACTCCCTTTTGGGGTAGACCAAACTTTGGACCGGCATCTAATGAGCATTGTTTTAACATCTCTAACTAGCACGGGCATAATAGAGGCATTATAAAAGGACCAATCCTTTTATAATGCCTCTTTTGGTATAAGTAGAGATTATTGACTTCATTAGGACCTAAGATCCATCTTTCCTAGAAGGAAAGTGAATAGAAGCAACCTATACATCGGTGTCTCTCACGATACAGTATCAAAATCAACATATTAATTAAAACCAGCCTAGCATATGAAGTTAAGAAGTCAATCGGCGGAACAAAATTCAATCGTGGCGGGTTTAGATCAGAGCTTGAACCAATCGATTCATTAGTGATGGCCGCAAACCAAATGTTGATGTCGATGAACTACCCATTCGTTCATTATGCACGGCATAAGCACGGGCGTTACCTGTCTACATACTATTTAGTGCAGCGGTCGAATCGCATTGTCAGTTGCGGCTAGGGTTGGAATGAGTTTCGCGAATTCTCTTTAACGATGCGGATTGTGGCTTTTGAAAATATTTAAAAATGTAGCGGGTGAAATGAGGTTTGTTTTGAGGAGCGTAATGTATGCGGTGCACGATAAATGCGTTGGTTTAATGTTAAATGGTGCAGGTTTATATAAATATAAAAATGAATGAAATTGTACTATGTAGTTTATTTAGGATATTGTGATGTTATGTAAATGAGAACTACTTGTTCAGATTTTATACTTATTCATACACATAAGTTTTATAAATTTATGTATTATTTATGTATATACTTGAATACGGTAAATTAAAAAGAAAAGAGGGAAATGATAAATATTTATTTTATAAGATTTTATTTATATCCCATAGTAAAAAAACTTTCTATTATCGACATGACACGATCGTTAACTCTTCTAAGTAGGGTAAGTAAAACTTGTTAACTACTTTTATTTGTGAAAGTATTTGGTCAACTCCTGCCAAGTGACCGGTGCTTAGATACGTTACCTACATAAAGGAATACTTAGAGTTACTGAGGACGTTTCATTCACGATACGCATATCCTATGGGGTTCCTCTCGCGATAACCTTTGCAGATACTAATGCTCAGCGACGCTAAACTTTGATAATACTATTTTTTATATTAGTAAAAAGTAAAAAGTAAAAGTAAGTATAAAAACGTGATTAAAACCATTGATGTACAGCATGTTACTAACCCTAAATAACATACCCACATTCGCAATCAAGACCTTTAAACCCCTACTAAAGTCAGATATCGAAACTCCACCATTATCCGAGTATTGTGATGATCTCTGGCCACTTGAAACTCACTTATTACCTGATAAAAAGTATTCAACGTGACAACTCTACTAACTTAACAAATACATAATAAAAGCCTACTGTTTACTTATTACCAGTAACCAACATAACAAGTAAAACCAAAAACATACTTAAAACTATCGACTATATATTAGCCCATCCTTACTCGCTACCGCTGTTGAATCATCTTGACTGTACGTTCAACACTTCACTAGGCATTGTTCGTTCCCATCTCTATTTTGAATTCAATCGCTATTTGCGCAGTTAATTAATGCTAGTGCATTTAGACTTTTACGCGAAGCGGCGTGTTTTGAGCTCTATGCATTTTGCTTACTGTTGGAGAGGCGTACGTAGAATATTCAAAGTTTCTAATGATTGTTCTATAGACAACCGCCGAGCTGGACACCTTTTGAGATTACCACAACTAGCTGTGTAATACCATATTTTAAATGTAATTTAATTGAATGAAATGTAATTTTATGTGTTGTGTGTTATGTAATCTAATTATTGTCTTTGAATTTTATTGTAAATGTTGAATATTGTATGTAATAATTGATGTGGTTGTCTCAATAAAGATATTATTATTATTATTATTATTATTGTGTATTCCATGTTTTGGAGAAAATTTAATTAATATAAAATTTGACCAGTTTTTACTCATAGATTTCAAATATGATCATTTAAAATCTATGAGTAAGAACTGGTCAAATTTTATAACCTGATAATGATGTTGGCATAAAAAGCTAGACTCGATTATCCATCCCAATGGTTATGCAATGATCTCTTATATTTATATCTCAGTTATGTTCAGTAATTGACACTTATACTTTGGAATTGGTAGGTTCAAGGTTCGATTCCAGCATGTGCAATGAAAGTTCTATGTACATTTTCGTAATTAAATACTACGAAAAAAAAACAGACAGAAACCTATTTCTTTAAACCGGCCAGGCCCTGAAAATAAATACATGATATACCAACTCACAGTTTAGACTCTGACTATCTAGTTGACACATGGGTTAGTGGTGGCCATATAATCATTAACTGTACAATCACGTATATGGAGATGGCATTCGAACTCGTGAATACTCTATTAGGTAAAATGGTCGTAATGTATGTATCAAATTGTACCCGCCATTTATTTCAAAACAGTACTTGTACTGGAATTTTACAAGAAAACGCGACTTATCCCTAATATTATTTAACCAATGTTGACCAGTGACTAAGACCATTGCAACATGGCCTTAGCGCCTGATAACAAGGGTAATACTTTGTTTACAAAATATCTGCGATAAGTCCCCTTTTCTTATAAAATGAATAAAAATCGCTTATCTCTCATAAAATATGATCAGTACAAATAATATGAAGTTTATTTATTTATTTATCGACTTCATACCGTGGCAGTGACGTGAACTTTGCACCGGCATAAACGGTGGAGCTGAAGTCATTAGTAACAGAGCTTCACGTGAAAAGTTGCCAACTTGATACAAACGTGTGATGGTGAACCGCAACCACGCTGTAGGGTTAGCATGCTATCACTTTACAATTACATAATTTTATAATATTTATATTATTTAATTTTATATTTTGTTTTCTATAGTTTTTCGAGATTAGCGATTTATACTCATGATTAATAACTATAATTAATACTATATTTATATTTTTATTACATAAAAACATACGCGATAAGTCCCGCTAGTTATTAATCATTTTGTTTTTTGTTAAAACAACCAAATAATGTTCATTACTGTTTTGCCTTTGCTTATGATCTAAAGTTTACTTCATAGTCAGTTTGTGTGAATAGTGAACGGCACTGTCTCACTGCATATGAGCAAATATGGTACTTATTTATATATTTAACTTAGGCTTTTTACTACAACGTTCAAAACAAACGTCCTATGATATAAAAGATAACCTTTGCAGGTCCATAGAACATAAAGATAAACGCGTTCAAGACAATTAATCCTTGTGGGGTAGTCAGAGGTTCAGGTTTCCATCACCGCAATTCCAAAGGTAGTAATTCTATGGACACCTCGAACCCATGTGTTGACCAGACAGTCAGTACTCAATGTGACAGGTGGTAAGCCATGTCACCATTTACAAGTATTAACTATTACTTGTTCGACATATATAATTTGATGCATTTCGTAAATGTGTTTTCTTACGAAAATGCACATATAAATTAATTCCATTGGTACATGCTTTGAACCCTGTTCCCTTTGATGCAGAGCCAAGCCCCAAACAACTGAGCTACGTCGAACTTAGAACAACATACAAAAATATATTTGATGTATCCGTGGCGTAAACGGTTAACCACCCGAACGCTAATCGTGAGGTCCCGGGTTCGATTTTCGGTAGATTTAACAAACAAGCTGGTGAAACAATCTTTCCAACCCTGACTCCATGCTAGGCCATCGCACCACAAATCCACAAAGCAACAACTCTGCCCAGAATATGTCTCTTAATGCTTCCTTATTGCTTGAATGTACAACTTTATGCTTTTCTGTCGTCGGACTTTGTAAAGGAGTGGTTGGTGTTTTTATGCTCTCTCTTATGAACTTATTACGAGTGTTAGGGTAGATAGAAACTCGAGGTACTATTTGAATAAGGAACTACTATATTAATAAGGAATTAGTCTTAAGATGACTATAATAGCAAACTAATTCTTACTTATAACCGCCGAGTATGTTTAGTTTTCACTAAAGCGAAAGATAAACCAGTCAGGATCGAGACTAATGGGGATTCGTGAATTCTGCCTACCCCTCTATAAAACAGCCGTGATGGGTATGTATGGATGTTATTATCTATCAAGAAGCATAGTTTTGTTGTATTTGATGATAAGAATATAACTTAAATATTAGTCACCGCGAAACCAATTAATTAATTTATATTTATTAAAATTTATATAATTATGTCACAAACGAGGACATGAAAATATCCGAGTATATTAAAAGCCTTTGAAATATATAAATGTTATTTTATATTTTCATTTCCCCTTTATATAAGCATTATGAGTTTCATTAAAACTTCTTTGCACTATCCTTTTAGAGACTGCATAAATGTTATGAGGTTTTAATATGTTTTGAAAGTCTAAATACATAAACTACTTTTTAAATACCATAAATACCACTGAAAAGTAATTAAATATTATTTTGGTCTAGAATTTTACTAAGTATATTCTTTTTCTTCTACTTTACAGTCTGGTCGATGATTATTTATGCTACATACGCATTTATCTATCTTTAATAAGTATATTTTTCTTAAATATACGTTGACTAGTAACCTTATCACAAGACTTAGTTGTACTTACAAGAAGCTAGTACAATTGGTATAATATCATTCTAGATAACTAGTACCCCCAACAATCTTAAATCAACTTACCAAGGACTTAGTTCAATTGGTGTTATAACATTCCAAATATTATTCTTCCCTTCAATTGTAATGATCCATAATTAATGAACTATAATTAATAGAATACGGTGAGGGAAAACATCGTGAGGAAACCTGCCTATCCCTCAGGATAGGTAATAGTCAGTGCCTATATACGGCGATACGGTTCACTACCTATCACGTTGGGTGCTATGTATCTAGTGATACGCGGGCTTCGAATGACCCATACCTAACATGCCTTCGAAATTTCGGAGATGGGCACTCAAGCGTCTGACTACCCCGCCATAATAAATAAAAATAGGGAGTGTGTATACACAAGTCCTGTTATAGCGTATGTTTATTTTTTGTATAACAAGTCACTATACATTCAATATTCCACAATAATTAACTCAGAATTTTACGAGTTAAAGTAGAGATACAATTAGATGTTATGGATCCATGATCTCTGCCTCTCCCTAAAGACTACCATCTACACATTTCATACACCTTCAAAAAGCTCCATAACCCCAGCTACAGCACAAAGGCATAACTGACACAACTGGAATACAGCTTCTTTGCTTCCGTATTCCGTTTCGGTATATTTACATATCACAGGGTTTCAATGAAAATGTCAAAGGCTAGCTCCTGCACACGACCATTTTCACCTGGCCTGCCTTGCAGTTAAAGATCTCTTTGAACAGGGGCCAAGATATTTTGTCACTACATCCCCTGTGGTACGTCTGGTAAACTTTCTAGAAATGTACTGAATATAAGACAGGGAGATGTTAGGGTGAAGAGAATAATAGAGGGCGCTATGTGTGTACGGTAACATGTTTCGTATTTTGATTGTGAATGTGTATAAAATGAGTGTAGCGTCTGCCTGCGTCAATCACAATTGTAGTAATTCTAAATAGAAGCATTATAAAATGCTAACTTATATTCTTAAAATTTATCGCAAAAATGTAATACGTATTAAAGTTATACATTATTAAATAATTTATTAGTAAATGAATGCAATGCAAACAACGCAGTAATCCTACAACATACCGAATGAATAATGTATTCGAGTATTTACTCGAAATAAACCAGCTACAAACGTACTGAAAAAAGTGCATTTTTCATCCCGTTTGCATCCCATAAAACAAGATTTCGGTAATAAAACTTAAGCTTTGTCAGCCTTAATTTCTGTCTACTTCCTGCAACTATTCTTTTATGTTTTATTGTAGTATGATTTACTCTTTTGTGTATAACAGTGTGTATAATTACTTTTATTTTAGCTTATTACTTTGATAAATATAAGACTTCCTGCAGGATTAGAAATATCTCTAAGTGTCTTATTTAATACAAATAAAGCTACTACATACGTATATTGCATAATATGTGTGTCATATTAGTTAGAGATGTAAATATTAGCTGCTTATCTACCCCGAATATCGTAAGATATTAACAACTGGATTAGATTTGAATTAAATTTATTAGTCGATGGGTCGTTATTTAATTTAATTATTATTAATTAAATTATTATTCTAATGCCAATACTTTGCTACTTGTATTTGGGAAGTAAGAATTTCAACGTATTCAAGTATTGTTTGCCCAAGTATTTTGTGGCGTTACCTTGGGGAGGCCACGTCCGGCAGTGGACTGTCATAGGCTGATTGATTGATGCCCAATTTAAAACCATTAAAGTAAAGTTTAATATAACTAATTGGCTACAAATTATACTATGACTACAAAATTGGTTTCTAAAACCTAATGCAATTAGATAAAGGTGTCTTCATTAGTTAATTTTTCAGGATTAGGTCTATATAATACTTCCTTAGTCCGAATGGAATTTTCCTTACCACCATCAGTATCCCGTGCGAAAAAGAATAAAAGAAATTAATTACCTTTGACCCAAAATTAGAGTTTGAAAGATAATTTAGTACTAAGGAACAGATGGAGGTGAAAAATATGGTGTTAAAGTCATATATGTCCGAACCAGTAATCTATATACTAACTATTTTACGACCCCCGTTGCGCGATAGGTTAAGCACCTGAACGCTAATCGTAAAGTTCCAGGTTCGATTCCCGGTAGAGGCAGAGTTAAACACTACGCTTTTCTTCTGGTTTCCAGTCAGTTTGTTGTATTATATATGCTACATATGTATGTATAAATTATGGAAATATATATATATTTCTTAAATATACGTTGACTAGTACCTTTACCACAAGTCTTAAATGAACTTACCAAGGGGCTAGTTCAATTGGTGTAATAGAGTCCCAAATATTATTATCTGATAAAAAAAAAGTTTGATGATGCCATAATTCACTTATTACGCAATCATAGAAATACATCTTACAAGGAATAAAATCGCGTTTCGGCTATTGTACACATGTATCATAGCCTTTTTTTTCGGGCTATTCAGTGTTTATATCAGCAATAGTCTTTATTTCTAGGTCGACCCATAACCCATTGCTAGCTCCGAGCAAAAAATCCTAAGCGAGCAGGGCTAACGTTAATAGGCCATTTGTCCTCTTTTATAGGACACTGCTTACCATTTGATTGTAGTAACGGCTTATGGGGAAAGTAATTAAACCGCTCGGACTTTGTTTAGTGGAAGAAAAGGGTAGATGTATCAGAATTTAGTCAATTATATACGTTATGGAGGGTTCAGTCCTAGAAGATATGTGATCAGATAGACGACATATTGAAAAAGGGTGATGTTTGAACAACATATAACCGTCGATTTTGTCATGATCAAGACGGATGGGGTTCTGTGATCTCTGCCTACCTGTCTTTAGGAAGACGGGGATGATATGCATGTAAATATTAAATTTTCTAAATAAACAGCCATATAAGATGTTCTAATTTACTCAATATGAATATTATATCCTGAGCAAGAGGATGATGAGTCCATCTCTCTAAATGCAGTTTAAAATATTTATGGTCACCGTAAACCCATTTTTACTGTAAAGTCAACAAGAAAAGGACATGTTTAATTAATCCGTGTACAAGTCCTAGTGTATTCCTATTAATAAGATAAGTTACCTTACTATATTATACACTCTCATTGCAAAAGCAACAATGACAATCACCATCTTAATAGATCCTGACAAATCTCTTTTATCTCACTAGTATCCATTCACCTTATATAGTCGTACCCTTTACATTTATATAATATAAATATAAAAATATTTGGGACACCATTACACCAATTGAATTAGCCCCTTTCTAAGTACATTTAAGACTTGTGTTAAGGGTACTAGTCAACATATATTTAACAAATATATTGATATTATATATAGATAAAAACATATATAACATATACATATAATCAACGACCAGACTGGAAAGCAGAAGAAAAGCGTAGTACTCTGCCTCCACCGGGAACCTCACGATTAGCGTTCAAAAGGCTAACCGGTCGCACCACGGAGGTCGTCAAATTTATAACTAATCTATTGATATATCCAGGGCCAGTGTCCAAGACTAATAATAAGTTAGGCAGCTAGTCCATTCTTTTACGTCCCAGACTAGCTGAAACATCAAAATGCTCGGTTGGAACTTACAATCAATCCGCAGAAACTCGCGATGAGTAGCAGCTGGCACAATTTCCGTTCCGTGTCATTCTCAGGCAGTGTCTCGTTTAAAATTTATTGCGTTCAGCATTTTCAATTAGCTTATTATTTTGTGCTGGTCTGGTCTTTGTAAATGGCTGGTTTAAATGGTATAAAGGTCAGGTATATTATATTTTTAACCTTATGAAATAGTATATTTATATACCTTTATATGTTGGTATGTATCTTGAGAGGTTTGTAATCCCAGTCAATACAAATATAATTTACATTACAATATTATACCTAACAGCAAAGCACCGATATATCAAGACTTTGAAAGTATAGAGAGAAAATTTTTGGAGAAAAATCTTATCAAAACAATTAGAATTTCGTATGTCTCTAAAATAAGCAAAGTGATTCGTTTCTGACTCGTACGGTGCTTCCGATCACTCTCAATCACGAAGATACTAGACTAAAGACAAGACAAACGCATTCACGATCATTAACCCTTGCGGGGTAGTCAGAGGTTCAGGTTTCCTCTGCGATCGCGGAGGTAGTATATTTGTGTAATGTATTTTTATTAAACTAGACTACTAAAGAGACATACTATGCTACTATATAGAAGATTCTAAATAGAAGCTACCAGAAACTCTGACTACCCCGTATAGAATCAAATCTTGACACACTATATACACTCATGGTCCTGGCAGCATACACACTCGTCATAGAAGCATTAGTGGTCATAATTCAAAGCCAATAGCCCTCAGGATAAGTGCCATTAGAAGGATGATCTACGATTTACACTACGACCAGAATTCCCCAAGGAGCGAACAGAATATCCACAGCTAGAATAATGGAGTTGAAGTTGAGATGTAATTTAAGCTTACTGTGTAGTAAAGGTTATACGAGTATATATGTAATAAATGTTGTTGGTATTGGAAAATACAAAGTTTCAGTAACATACATACACAATCAAGTCCGTTAATCCTTCTCGGAGTAAACAGAACCTCGGAGTCATAAAACATCTCCTTAGTCACTTTTAAGCAAAAATGTTGGGGTTGTGATGTCTTATAGAATAATGGTAACAGGTTGCTAGCCCATCGCCCAATAGATTGCATTTACTCCTGGTACCTTAGTTGCCTCTTATAATATGCCGGGAAGACTTCTTTTTCGTACTAGGCTAGTATTGGAAGGTTTATGCAACGTAGATTGCAACGTGGCTTATTAATAAACACTCAAGTGCATAATATGTGAGCATAAGTTGGAATATTTATAACGGCAGCTCACACACATACATAGGTTAAATGAAATGAAAAGCTTTTTATTCAACATAAGGAAAAAAAACATGTTCACTTGAAAAATTATCATTAAAATTAGATAAGATCTTAAAACGTCGTGACGTCCTCCGTGGCGCGGGCAACTGCCTTCTGAACGATAATGCAGGGTTGCATTCCCGGTGAAGGCAAAGTTAAGAACTACACTTTTCTTTTGCTTTCCAGTCTGTTCGTTGATTATATATGCTATATAAGTATTTTCCTATATAATAAGCAAATATTTCTTGAATATACGTTGAAAGTAGATAGTAGTTGATAATAGACCCTTAACACAAGTCTTAAATGAACTTACTAAGGGACTAGTTCAATTGGTGTAATAATGTCCAAATATTATTATTGTTATTAAAATAAATCTAATAAAGCAGGAAGGCAGCTGGACGCAATCAAATTTAATCACAAACCAGCTTAGTACAGATAATGTAAAAATATATCCTATACGTATGGAAATAAAACGAAAATTTCCAATTAAGAGTCGTACAAAAGATTTTATCGGGTCGTAAATTTCGAAATCCGCACAAATATTGAGTAATGCTGTTTTAATTAGGTGATAAATTTTCGTTAACTCATTTCTCATTTAATATATTGGCGGAGGATACAATTTCAGCGGACGCTATTAGCATTAATTTGATTCATTAGTGATTTATCAAAACAATCTTTTTTTGAGTGAAAAGAATTTTGTTTAGATGAATACCGCAGTGAAACTTTCAAGGTTAGGACGGCGTTATATTGAATATTATATGATACAGACTATTATTTCATTGTCTTTAGTCCCCTGTTTCTCAATCATACAATCCACGATTTCCTCTGTCTAGTCGATCCCTCATAACTAAGGATCAAGACTCCTCTGGTAATGCTGAACTATGCTCTTCTTTTGTAGATTAAGGAAAGCTAGAAGTTTAAGGTTTTAGTACAGATCTAATGTATAGATGGAAAGTTATTAATTCATATGGTACACCTAGACCAGAAAATTTAAATGAAATTCAAGAAACTTAAAACTTAATAAGTTATAGTCAGCACACAATTACTGACTGGTGAAAAGTAAGACAATAATCAACGTCTGCTACTGTATGTATAAATAAGTAAATGTATAAGTAATCATGTTTAAATTTAGATCGATGTAACCATGAATAACTTCAAACTTATATTAGTAACAAAGTATAAGTTACATTACTTCCTCATAAGCCCCAAAAGCTCACATGTAATAAACAGTGAAGCGAGAGTAGTTGTACCCAGTTCGCTTGAGGCTTTGACTCTGTTGCAACATATTCGAGGGAACTGTACAGAAATGCAAACTTTTTGAATGTACACGCAAACTTTTGTCCAATATATGTACAATGAAGCGAAACGGTGAACACAAGTTTCGCCACTTACCAATGGCACCTACTTTTGTCAGACGAAACTCGATGCAAATTTATGAGAATGGAGGGCTACTACGAGTGTTCGATCGATTTTTTCTAGATTGTGTATTTAAATATTTGTGGTTAAAATATTTTAACATATCACTTACTGAAGTCATCTACGTATTAAATAAAAAATCGCTAGTGGTTTCAAATACTAAAACATAAAAAATGTTGAAGGTAACCGAGGATATATTTTTAAAATTCCGAGTTTTGTCCACCCCGAAAAGAATTAAAGGACTTGAACAATATTTATGTACAAACATCTAACAAACAAAGAGAGTTAACTGTAGTCACTCGAGCACTAGACTAGACTTATATCCCAACAGGAAAACGAGTAAATATTCTAAACATAAGTTATGAAATATACATACAACATGAAAACGAGTTTTTTTTTAAAGTTCCGAAATATACCAACCTCCATGTAAACAATATATTTCGGATAGTTGCGTGTTAGATTCAGACTTATATAAACTACAAACTAGCAGGCTTGCATCCCAATATGTTGTAGAAGACGATTAAACAAATTATATCAAAGAATTTTTTAGTCCAAGGGCTACCATTATAACAAATCTTTCATATCTCTTTTCTACATTATCTCAATCCAATTCAACCTCATCAGTACCCCTCCACTATGTGTTTTACAATTCCGCTGCCCGTGGCGAGGGTCACAAAGCAAGCACCTTCTATGCATCAGTAGCGAAGTGCATTCTCAGAATGTAGTGGGAACACAAGGATATTGAGCGAACGGTTACTTGGGTGTGAACGTCTGGATGGGTTTGTGATTGTTGAGATCAATTTGAGATAGTCTAAATAAATTATATTTGGGATACTTTTAGACATATTGAAATAGCCTCTAGGTAAGTTTATTAAAGAGTTGTTTTAAGGTAGTAGTCAGTGTACAATAAAGAAATTTTTGCTTGTTATAGTTTGGTCAATATTCATATAAAATATAATTAATGGCAAGACTGATAAGCAGAAGAAACTCGTTGTTAGGAATAGAACCTGAGACTTCAAGATTACCGTTCACGCCTCGGACGTACTTGGTCGTTGGTGTATGGATTGGTTGGTAGTGAGACTTTTCTATGACTTATTAGTTTCAAGTCACAAGTCGTAGATTCAAGACTCTGGATAAAATGTTAATATAGTTAAAAAATTCATAGTTTTGGATAATAATAGGGCAGTATATTTTCTAATTATATTGTTCTCGTGCTTTGAATTATTAAATTACTATTACAGTAATCTCAACAAAACTACGAAAATTATTTTCATTCAATTACCAGTCCATTCGGTTTGAATTGAACACAACTTGAAAACATAATCCAGAATACTATTCATCTAATAAATATAAATGAATGAAGACATTAGCTATGCAACAACTATTTCGACTCAGAAATTCAAATCATCTTAACATTTAAGGCTTTGAAACATAAATTCGCGTTACGTGTTTAAAATTGAACCTTAGAACGAAATTTTAAGGTGTAATTCTTAATAAACGCTAATTCTAGGAGCCTGGGCGCTCAGACAGCTGTGCTGCAATATTTGGAGTCCTTAAAAGAAATACAAGACGATAATTTACTAGACAAGCCTTAATAAAGTATTGTGAGGATACCTATATTATTTCTCCTTTCGTTTATGAGTAAACGTGTTATATGTTATGATATCTTGAAAATTAATATTAAATTTAAAAATAAAATACATTTTATTTATAAAATTATATTTTGCGTTACAAACACTGTGGGCTTCTTCAGCGATTTGCCTAGTCGCCTAAAGGTCTGCCAGGGACCCTATGGCTATTTCGGCCAAAGAATTAGTTTTGGCCATTCAGCGTCGAAATGATGCCAGCATCTTAAGCACTCTCCCTGATGGCAGTGATTTGGCTCAAATGTTTAGTTTATAGCTTTATTATAAATTAATTTACAAACAAAAACAAACGCATTCACGACCATTAACCCTTGCGGGGTAGTCAGAGGTTCAGGTTTCTATCTCCGGAATTGCGAACGTAGTAATTCTATGGACACCTCGAACCCACGTGTTAACCAAATAGACAGTACTCAATGTGACAGGTGGTCAGCCATGTCGCCATTTACAAGCACTAACTATTACCTGTTCGGCGAAAAGGTAGGTTTCCTCACGATGTTTTCCCTCACCGTATAATTCGATGCATTTCGTAAATGTGTTTTTATTACGAAAATGTACATAGAAATTCATTAAACTTATTTTCCATTGGTACATGCTCAAGCGGAATTTAAACCCTGTACCCACTGATACAGAGCCAAGCCCCAAACAACTCAGGTATGTCGAATTATTATTTAATTTATAAATAACTTTATTTAGCAGGTAAGTTCATATTCATGTGAATTCAGTTGGGCACACCCCAGCGTCGTGATAGAGGAATCCCGACCCTGGAGTGTGGGGAGATATGGGAATTAGCCTACAGACGAATCTAACCACCAATGAGGCGTGTGTACCTGACCGGCCTTAAGTCCCTGCAGCCTAACCCGAATATATAGTTGGTGAGTCAGGCGTGTGGCGCGTGGATGTTAGGTAGCCGAAGCTACCAGGCATATAGTGTACCTAGCCGTGTGCAGTGCCTAACGGTAAGGAAAGCTACGCCTCTAGACCTAAAGGCGTGGCCGATAGCCTAGGTTGGGTGAGGGGACTTTCCTGCAAGATAAGTGTGAGGCGATTTTCCCGCAGCTGGCCCGCCAGATTTAGCGTCACTAATTAAGACTGAAGGTGTCTTTGCCACTGCGAGAGGAAATGAGAAACTATCAGTGTTTATATACAACAATGCGAGAATGAGCGATTGACGTCAATGCTACCGCTGCCGCTTTTACCGTGACAGTAATTAAGACACTACTGAAAAGATTGAAATGATGGTAAAATACATACATACACATCACGCCTGATACCCTGTAGAGGGGTAGGCAGAGATCACGGATCCCCATTTGTCCCGATCTTGACAGACCACTTTCGCTTTATTGACACTCATAGACACTCTCATACACTCGACGGTTATAGGTACTCCTTACGTCACCTTTTTTCAATATAGCGTCTATCTGACTATTATATGTACATTAGGCCGGCCCCTACGCAACCATCTTATGTTATATTATGTTACTTTTACTATCAAAGTGTAATGATGGTAAAAGTAACATAATATGTATCTTGTACTCTATACCATTGCGTCTGAGTTCTTCGTCTCTAAAATATGAATTCCAGGTATTCATTATACGACAGGAGACACAAGACGTGCGCTATTATAACTCATATATATTTTGTGCAGCCAACAGACTAAGGCTGCTTATTAATTTCCACCATGTTTTGTCTACGGGATTATTAAAAACTTTCAAGGGAAGCTATGGTACGTATGATCTAAGGGATGATTTTATGATATGATGGTCTGGAACTTAATAAGTCAACAAATTTTTTGTCGCTAAGGAAGTTTCGTAGATAATAAATACAATTTAATGAAATTAATATTGTAGGTCAGTATTACCTTGCTAAGTAGATATAAGACTTTTACTAAACAATCATATCTAAATCATATCATAAATATCTAAGCAATCAACGTATCTTTAAGAAATATATAATTATCAAAGATAGATAAAGACATTTATAGCATAAATAATCATAGAATAGTCTGGAAAGTAGAAGTTCTCTCATTTGGCATATATGTGAACAATCAAATCAAAGACTCCAGCATTCTACCTTTTAAAATATTCTATCACAGCTCAAATTCACAAGTCTTCTTAGAACCCCAGCGAAAAAAATATTAAACCTCAAATCACAACCTTCTAAGAAGGTCAGACCGTAAAAATAGCAAGGCAATCAAACAAATACCTCATTCAAATTGTACGACATTCAAGTGGTTTACAAGGTCTCCAATAACAGAAAAAGCTATCCCCAAGAATCTTCATTATTAGGCCATTCCTTCATTCCGCTTTTGTCGCAGAAAACTCCAACAAAAACACAATGGCGTCCTGAAAAAAGAACAGATGTAATTACACCTCATTCCCTGCGGTCGAATTCGATTGTTCGAATCGAATGATTAAAACAAAATCGCCATTCAACTCGATGTTTTCCAGCCGAATCGATTCTTTCCCGATCCAATGAAGGCTCAAAATGGGTTAAATATCGAATGGCTTTAAAACGGCATCGATATTAATGCAATTGATTTCACTTGTAAGTGGACATTGAACGAGGGACTTTAAATGACTCGTCGATGCTCAATTGATTTAACTCCTGTCAAATAATTTGCATGAATTATCGTGTCGTTCAACTACAAAAACAGCGCTTTCAAATTATTTAAACAATACTCAGTACCTTTTATATTATCATTTACTTTAAACTTATCACGGACTAATTAGAACGCTAACTTAATGTCGTTCTAACATGTTCCATATCATCAATATTATTCAATTAATTTTGATATACTCGTTTTTATCTTTTTAACAACTGAAAGTGTGATAAAGTATTATTCGTAATTAAGTTTTGTTTCTAGCCTATAGGACTTTATAAGAATGTTAACTAGCTGCTATTCTTCCCGGCATGTTGTAGAAGGTGGCTAAGGGACTAGGGGTATATTGAATCTATTTTGCGATTGGTTAGCACCATGTTACCAATGCTTCATATAATGTCACGACCCCAATATTCAAGTGACCAAGGAGATATTATATTTTCACCAAGGTTCTGTCCACCCGAAACGGAATAAAGGATGTGTTTATATTTATATCTTGGATGTTTTTATAGCTTATCAATTCAGGCAATATTATTATAGTCTAGATTGGATGTATTCTCAAATTCATCCGTTTCAAACGAGTGTTTTTGAAAGTACTAAATCAATTCCTTGTTCTACGAATGTTGAATATTGGCTGAGCAAAACATATCGATGAATTATTCGTCTTTCTTTGTTCGACTATACGCGAAAATACATCCTTGTGTTTTACTTTTACTAACTGTAAAGCTATGAACTTTCTGAATTGAACGAATGAGTGAGTAACGAATTATTTTATCGACAATTAACATTCTCAGAAATGGTAAATAAATGATAAAACTAATGTAAAAAGTTGCTGGAGTGATGTTTTGTGTTGGACACTTTGTCAACCGCAAATATACTCTAGCTTTGTGCACAGTATTTTTATAGCAAAGTTTAAATAAAATTGTATAAACCATGTTACATGCTTACAAAATAATGCAATTACATTTTTTTTTCTCTTCTAAATTGCCATATGAATTAAATATTAATCAAATAAATTAATTGGTAATAAGAACAACTTCATAACCAACTCACAATATCAGAGACATCACAACACTGGCAGTAAAATAAAATTGACTATGGGTAAATTATATCCTCAATTTTTTTAACCACCTTTTAGATAATAATGAATATGTACGTATATAAAATTTAACTCTCCAAACGCTTGTGTTTGCAAGCCTCCACGAGAGGGTAGGTTGTTGACTTTTTTATTGTTTTTTAATGTGCGCTCTCTGAAATTTATATTGCTCTTACCGTTCTCTGCTAACAGATGGCGGGAGTACCATTGTCCATTGTGGAGCCGTTCATTATTTAAAATTGTGTACCTTAGGCGCTTTTGGGGAATGAAATCAATACATTGCCTTGAGGATAATACATATATTGAAATTTAAATTTAATAATGTTACAATTCTTACACAAAGGCATGTGTTTTTTATTAAAATCACAGGTTTTATAATTTGTTTTTTAAATAAATATTATGGATTGAATAATTTGATAGGCGACCAAAGCAAACATCGCACGGCATTGGTTTTTGGCATAATATCATAAACCATAAACCAGAACCACTGATGCTCGCTTTACAGAGTTTAAATTCATTGTGTATTTACAGTGATCCATTATTGATTTACGTAATGTTTTGACTACACAACTAAAATATACTACAATATCGTTTGATTTTACCCATTTCTGGGAATATATTCGACGTTGCTCAGTTGTTTGGGGCTTGACTCTGTATAAGTTGATCACTTTTTCTATGTACATTTTCGTAACAAAAATATATTTACAAAAAGTTTCGAATACTGCGGTGAGGGAAATCATCGTAAGGAAAGCTACTTGTTTCCCGAACAGGTAATGACATGGCTTACCATGTCACATTCAGTACTGACTATCTGTTCAACACGTGGGTTCGTAATGAACATAGAATTACTACATTCGTAATTGCGGAAGTTGACACTAGAATCTCTGACTACCCTGCAAGGATCAATGGTCGTGAACGCGTTTGTCTTTTCTGGGAATGTTAACTCGGCTCTGGCATGAACCAATGAATAACATTTAAAAATGTTTTTATATACGTACATAATTTTTTTTTATTCTTTATTAAGCCATTCACCACTAAGGTTATGTCGACTATACGTACATAATGTACAAACGCTAACGGAGAGGGAAAACATGGTGAAGAAAGCAGCCTGTCCCTATAAGTAATGGCCAGTGCCCATATACGGATACGGTTCACTACCACGTTTAGTTTTCACTAATCATTATCAAACAAACAAACGTGTTCACGACCATTAACCCTTGCAAGGTAGTCAGAGGTTCAGGTGTCCATCTCTGCAATTGCGAAAGGTAGCAGTTCTATGGCTACCTCGAACCCACGTGTTGACGAGACAGTTAGTACTCAATGAGACAGGTGGTAAACCATGTCGCCATTTACAAATACTATTAACTGTACGGCGAACAGGTAGGTTTCCTCACGATGTTTTTCCTCACCGTAATATTCATTATCCTATAGAAAATGAATCAAATGAAATAGAAATTGAATTTCTCTCTTCTCCAAATAATAATAAACTTCGGATTGAATAATTCAATTAATAGGACGAGAGGAGGAAGTAAGTTTAATTGCAGGTTTTACGAGCAGACCAGTTGCGACAATGACCGTGCTTAATTAATTAATGAGATTGGACCAAATTCAACTGCCACTCACGAATAAAGAATTATTCTTTATGGCCCTTTCGATATAATTAAATCAAAATAACACGGGGTTAATTGAGAGAGGACTGTTGTTTGACAATTAAAAGTATTGGAGATGAAATACAGATGGCGTGTCATGTTTGTTAAGATGCAGTAGAGAAAACTTTATTTGATTTACCGCAAAAATTACTATCGGTAACTGTCACATTAAACCAAAATCACATTGAGATGTATATCATAACATAATTATAAAGTATCTATATACATACATCTCATTGTGAATCAATGTTTTTATTATTATTATTGCCTTATTACTGACAGTAATAACATTTTCCGTAGTAGAGTCAAAATACGTGAAGATGGGTTTATATCTTCACAGGGAACACTTTTTAATGAAACCGAAACATCAACTTGTTATTTGACAAATTAACCGAAATATCTACTTGTTATTTGGCTAGCTAACTTAATACACAACACAAACCCACCCAAACATAACTAACACTCATTATTTACACGAACTATACCTGTACCAGTTTTAGCTAATTTACAAAATGCCCGTCCGGGTAATAAACGTACAAATTCTAATGCAACAACGCATGAACATAATATTATTGTAAATCACGGCCGCATCGCCGTCCGTTGCAGATTGCGCCGTAGGTGAGCGTAATAGGGCTATAATTCATAATGCACGACGACCCGGTCGCTTCCTGAATGAGACACTACTGACCGATATATGAGGATAAGGTAAATAAATAATAATTTTAGTAATAAAAAGATCACTCAATATATTTCGACGTTCAATGAATGTACTATTACTGTGCTTATATTATGAATAAAAATTTTTTGACTTTGACTTTGAAAATAATAGATTTTAAAATTACTGAAATGTGCCCCAAAACTAAAGTAAATGTTTAGCCATATATATACATATTACAGCCAAGGTAAGGTTAGGTTTGGGTTGTCTTTTTTTAGGTGTGTATTTGATTATTTAATGTGTGATTTTTTGTATGTATTTATGTTCTTTTAAATACTAGCCTATGTAAAATATTCTTTTGCATGTATACATATATGTGAGAATGATGTTGTATTAATCATCATCATAATTTTGAGACACAACCAAACGATATAGGATTACTGTTTATATTGCAGACAATTTAATGTTTTAAAGACAGTAAAAACGACCAAAACTACGAGTACCTATGTTGAATTTTCGAAGCTTTGTTCGCCCCTTCGTTACAGTATATATAAATATTTTGTAATATTATCTATACTACAATTGAAAGCCATACGACAATAGATGAACATGATATTTTTAAGCAGTCGCGATTTATTTATTTACTCATACTCATTTATTTACTATGTGAGACGGGGTTGTATCACGATAAATTAAGATATAAATACCTTTATTTCACCCGACGTTTCGACCCAGTTGCATAGGCCGTGATCGCTGGAAAACTTCGATACGTCGTGTGAAATAAAGGTATTTATATCTTTAATAATTTATCGTGATACGACCCGGTCTCACATTGTCAATAAAATGATATTTTTAATTAACAAATGCCCAGTGAGGAAGGCCCCTTTACAGCCGCGTCCCGTTCCGCTATTATGCATATTGTCGCCGTAACCAGCCCTTGATATATTTGACGGCGATATTGTTCGGTCGGTTGACGCGCTGTTTTTGTTCGCTACTTAATTTCGCAGCTTATGTGCAATGTACGTTTATACTAGCCTGTATTTTTTTTAAAAGAGATGCATTTAAGCTTTTTGGTTATATTATAGTTTGGTATTCTCGTTCGTTCCTAGCACATCGCCTAATAGGTTCAATTGTAACGTAGTTCCTTTTTACGATAAGATAGAGAGAGCAACAGCTAGTAATAGTTATATTATGCGTAAAAATCCATATTAATGCTATCACAACCCCTAAAATAAATGAAAAAAGTTAATAATGTGGTTGATGTTCTGTCCAATTGAAAATGAATAACGGGATGTGAACATCAATACCTAATATTATTATTATTATAATTTCTGGAACACAAATCAAATATAACAATATATATCATTCACGGCGTGTCGTCGTAAGCATCTTTAAATACGTAGTTCCTTCTTAGACATTCGGACCATAAGCTTCCATAATATTCCATATTTTTTTATATGGTTGTGATTTTTATATTCTTATGACTACTTTCTGTGTTTTATGAACTTGATTAAACACAAATTTACTCATTGAACAACATAACACTATTTTCAGTCTCACCAATCACTTTTATCACTACAAATGCACTAATAAATCACCAAGGCACACCACGTACAATATTCCATGGCTCTCAGGGAATCTCCGGACACTAATTTGCCTAAGACGTCGACTACACGTGACTTTGTAATGTTGCATATACATGAACGTTTAGAGGGATCACTTAGGTCGCATCTGCAAGGTAATGCATTTCGGTATTAATATTTAGGTGAATTTAGTCATTATAAGGCTTGATATATGCACCTTTACAAGTGACATATACACCTTAAAACACAGTAATATATAAATATATATTATTAATACCTATAACCGCCGAGAGTGTATGAGAGGATGTATGAAAGTCTATGCAGCGAAAGTGGTCTGTCAGGATCGGGACAAATGGGGATCCGTGATCTCTGCCTACCCCTCTACAGGGAATCAGGCGTGATGTGTATGTATGTTTGTATTATGTAGTGATCTGGGAGTTTTAATATAATTGTACCAGCAGGTTAGTTATAAAATATAACCTGGGCGAGACCTTTAGTCTAGTCCAAAATTTTATCTCAAAAGTACTAATTAATAAGTCAACGATCTCCTAAAAACTATTAAATGAATCTTCCAAATCATTTCCCCATTATATACATATTTATGAACAATGTAAAAACTGATGTTTTTTATTTGGTTTGGTTATTATAATTTGGTGTACTTTAATTGTATTATTTTGTTACATTTTTTAATCGAAGCTTGTGTTTCCAAATCGGATACCGTCGGACGACCAGTGCTGTAGCCTAGCTCGTATACTCGTATCGTATACTGAGGCAGCACCTTTTCATTGCATCAAGGTTTCCATGTTATTGTGAATTAAGTGCTTTTTTAATTATCAACTTTGGTGTCTTTTCTATATAAGTATATTGTATCTATATGTATGTATTCAAAGCAGTAAGGTTAAAAGTAGAACACAGTGAAAAGCCACAGTAACCAATGCAAGTTAAGGCAATAAATTGTTCTTCAGTCTAAACTGAATTTGGTCCTTGACAAAACGTCACTAGAGAATAAGAAATTATGGATATGGTATTATTCTTTACCCTATTAAGCTATTCGTTTTAATATACATATACATTCAAGTCCTTTAAACCATTTCAGGTTGGATGGGACTTCTAATTTTAGTTGACAAATTTAGCCACGTTGTGATACCACATGGAACATTAATTACAGGTTAATTTCAAAAAATTTTCAAGCTAATAATTCTTACAAAATATATTTCACAGTCAGACCCTCTATCTAATGAAAAATTGTGACTACGATAAATGTATATAGAACAGTTACAATCACAGAAAAAGTAGGGACCACAAATTTTCATTGTCATTATTTCAATTCATTTAATTTCTATGTTATTATATACAATGCTCCATACAGATACACAAGAAAACAAACTTAACTAAAAAACCATATCCACATTTCCCTTATCACTGTTTCTATTCAAAAGCCACCTTCTAAAGTTTGCAGCAGGGTAACAGTTAAAACATTTAATTGTTTTGGTTCGGAAAACTGATTGCTAGCAACTTTTTATTGTTGTTCGAAAAGCACTCCTAGTTCCCTTAACAAGGAGGTTGTTAAACTATCGAGATCCTTTTTATTTAGTTTGAGTTGGTTAGGTTGTAATATGGGTTTAATTTAACAAGGTGAAAATGTTTATAGTTCTTAATATTATGTTTCTTTATTACGTAGTTTTCTCAGACTTTTTTAATGGTAATAGCTTCTTTTCTTGTCTGCGTAGAGTTAGTACTTATAATATTAATTAAATATACCTGACTCGTTATCATCTATGAATGAATGAATGGTGTATTGATTAATATTAACTAAAGACATAATTTTAAATACGTTAATTCTGTTTCTCATTCCTAATAAATTACTTAATTCCTGTTATTCCTTTGCAGGGACATAGGGTTCTAAGAATGTTGCATCGGTAGTTATTGTAAAGGAAAATTAAAGATACAAAGAAATGTTTATTTATTAAAGAAAAGGCCAAGTATTACCACCTCTTTTAACACATAATTTGTAAAGTTGCAACATACCTTTATATTAAATCGTGTACAGAAAACAAACCTCTTACCGTAATGAGAATTTAAGTGACCCAATACTTGTAGTAGTAGACTCACATAACACTATTACCTCAATCAAACACTAGACTTTTAAGCCCTTTTGATTCCATACAACTGAGTTGGTGACAAGCCCCGATTAGACAAGTGAACCGGACTAGGTTTTAGCGACTGTGAGACGATGAATCGAAAGTGCTTAGGGGCCGTTGGGGAAATTTATTTTGCCTCGTGCACTGCACAGCCTGTTGCGGAGGTACAGTGAAATAGTCTAAGATAGAAGAAGAAAATATATGGTATTTAGTAGGAGGTATTGGTAGCTTCTGTTACTAGTTATTTATTATATAATATTCACCATTAAATATTAATTAGTAGTGGAGAAGTTGTAAGTAATAAATCTAGATGTTTATGTTAAATATATTTTTGTAGCATTTAAGCTTGTAAATGGGAATATTGTATTTACTACTTTTGGATATACCTGCACTCAAATTAAACAAAATAATCTAGATAAAAGGTGTATATGGATAATTTCGTTTTAAATATGGTACGCACTTTGAATTAAATATTTATTACAGAGACAATATTTATAATTTCAATATTATAGATACGAGAAAAATAAAATACGAGTAAGAAAATGTACAAGTACGCATATACCCGACTGTAGTGGCCATAAACTATGCGGTTGAATCCGCCCACGACCTTATCACCATCATAATAGGTTGCCAACATAGAACCTAGCTGATTCGTAGTAAAGTATGGCCCACCTCTCTGAGAAATATTGGAGGCTCCGTTTTTCTACATTCAAAGCACTCTTTCACTTTAAAGTGTGTTACTAGGGATCGGTGTAACAGTTAGCTTAATAAAACTATCAAACAAACGCGTTCACGACCATTAATTCTTGCGGGCTAGACAAAGGTCATCCATCTTCGTAATTGCGAAGGTGGTAATTCCATGGCCACCTAGAACCCCCATGTTAACCAGATAATCAGTACTTAATGTGGCAGGTGGTAAGCCATGTTCGACGAACAGGTAGGTATTCTCACGATGTTTTCCCTCACCGTATAATTCGATGCATTATTAATTACGAAAACCTACATAGAAATTCATTTCAATTGGTACATGCTCAAGCGGGATTTGAACCCTGTACTTACTGATACAGAGCCAAGCTCCAAACAACTGAGCTACGTCGAATTACTACCTGTAACATTGAGTATCAGACATCCGGTGATTCTGAAACTTTGAGCTTCAAATTTCCTAGGTATTCAAAGTTCTCCAAACCCCTAAAAGATTACCAGTTGGTCACAGTTTTGAAGGTGGAATATGTTTGCGTTCCGAATGCTATATAGGGGTTCCGGCGCAGTATTGTTTTGTTGAACAATACTCGCTTCACATGCAGTACGAGAATTTCGGTATTTTGGTTCCATATCTTATTTGTGGATTTATCTTATGGTCTTTGTTTGTGTATGAAGCTTAGGTATACGTATTCGTACGATTCAGAATATTTCATATTGATGCAGTAAATAACTCTACAAATAATATGGTATAGAAACTCTTCAAATTACTGTCCAATCTTCTATTCACATAGAAAGGAAAAGAAAAACAAGATCATTATAAACATGATATGGCTCAAAGATCTTTGCATACATTATCAAATCGGATAAAGCCATCTAAGCACATAAAAGTCTAAATTATAAGTGTTAATTGCAACTATAAACCCTTGACAATCTTTTATTTTATTGTTTATTATGTTATAGTTCTTGTAGTTTTGTAACATATTGTTCATTTTTAATAATAATTAATCTATTGTCTTTTAATAATGAATAAAAGCTTTTATCGAATCTAACCTTTGAAATATTTGTATTCATAATGCAAAATACTCTATCTCTAATTTACAATACTTAACACCCATTTTTGTATAGACACGCTTATTTACAAATATCATTGTCTTCAATATTTCGATCATTGCCAGCCGTTTCGAATAACCTATATTCCGAAAAGCATCCAGTTCATTTCACTAAATCACTAACCCCTTAACGGAAGCTTCGTGTTTCGATTTATCAACACCCACAGCCTTCGAGAGGAATGCTAGTTGTACGTGGGTCCATTTCGAGAATTACTTAACAAATTACTAGAATAACTTAGGGTCTGCACTGAAAAACGGGGACAATGGAGTTGTGCTGTATTTATGTCACGTGCTTCGGCTACGTCGACATATTCAAACTGTTAGTACTTTTTTTTCGGTAGGTGTCGGTTTTTTTTTCAAATATTTTTTTGTAATAATATGTCAGCAACTATTGCCATTAAAAGTATTACATATCCATGCCTGATGATGTATAAATAAAAAATACTGTGCAAATTTATGTTCCGTGAATATTTTTTTGTTTCTGTCTTGTTGTTTCATTTATTTCATTAACAACTACGTTTTTTTTTAAACTTTATACAATAAAAATAAACCTGTTCCTTCTATTCCGCAAAATCTTACCAAAGCAGATTACTCCAGCACTCTCACATAAACCTATACTACTCCGTAAAAACGTTAACACGTTTAGGCCACAACAAACCGCTCCATAATCCTTCCTTTCAGAACTAAAACCTCGTTGTTAGCACCTCTTTGCTTCTCGCCAACAAAGCTTGCAGTTAAAAATTTCAAAGAGCAACTTTCGAGAACAGAACTTTTGTAATACAATTACATACTCGACGCGGACGTGGACCCGATAAGAACCCTTTGTAGTAAACTTTGGAACCTTTGTCACAAGAGTGATACTGTAGCCACGATTGTCAGGACACAGTGATCTAAGAAAAACATTTGTACGTGAAACTAAGTCGTAATGGGATAAGCTAAGACATGTTTGGATTGGTCATCGCGTTTCATTCTGATTAATCGGTTTTCTTTTGTCACATGCATAGCATTGTGTGTTTTTAGGTATATTTTTATCTTCCCATGAAATATGTTTTATTATTACATTTCCTTATATTTTAACGTTTATCAATATTTATAATATAACTCAGGTCACACACCCTGATACCTTTCAAATTTCTTTTAAACCACAATTTCTTAGTCACCTTCTGCAACATGTATAAAAAAGAAAATTTTAAAGGAGAGGTAAATAATGACAATTATATCAAAATATTGGCAATATAAAAACAAAAGCCAACCATCAATTCAATAACTATTATCTCCAATACCATACTGTGAGTCCCACCACTATTTTTGCCGTGCAACCCCGTGCAGTAGGCAAAGGTAACTCAAGATCAAAGCCGGGCTGCTTCGGCCTTTGTATGCAAAGCACTGCACAGTGATTCAATTTCCATGTTAATCCTTGAACAAAACACTGGCTTTGTACCGCTTCTAAGTTGCAGTGAGGCTTATGCGTACTTGTTATCATAAGCTCGTCTCCTTATAATTATTTGCATATGAGTTTGATTATTACGGCCGTAGGGGTTTATTTGTAGATATTGATTTAGCTTCAACTTTGTATGACTGTGTTACAGAACTTATTACCTGATATATTGAGTGGTGAAGTCATGTGTTCGAAAATGAATAGTTTTTTTTGTTTTATTCACAACATATTAAAATTATTATAAAGATAATTATGAAGTTAAAAAAATAAAACTATTATTAAAAAACAAAAACAACTTTAAAGGAAAATTAATGTTTTGTTTTTTTCGTAAAATAATGCATTTTTGTAATTGACAAATATAGTAATAGGAAAATTTAACTTAAACGGGGACTGGGACTTACCTTTTGCTCTGTTAGATGTAAGTGACTAAACTCTTATACACTTACATCTAAATTGTAAGTGACTAGAGACTTTTCACTTATTGCAATCCACACCATCTCAAGCGAATGGTCAAAACCTTAGTAACGAGTGCGGTGGTATACACTATGTTGATCACTAATGGGCAAATTGTGTTCTATAACAATATTAATTTACAAATTATTATTAGACATTGAATTGACAAAAGGAATATATGTAGGTGAAGTGAAAGGGCAGTTACGTAGGAGCCGGCCTAATAAGACATATGAACGTCAGATAGACGCTATATTGAAAAGGGGTGACGTTAAAAGTACTTATAACCACCTAGTGTGTTTTAGGGTCAATGAAGCCTACCCCTCTACAGGGAATCAGGCGTGATATGTATATTTGTATTAATTTTCACTAGAAATAGAGCCTAGAACCTTACCGTTACTTATCTCTCTATCTATCACTATGTCATACCAGATCTAAATTTTCAATAAAGGATAGTTAGTGACTGAAAAACATGAGTGAAAATCTGCCATAAATGTTAATGGGCAGGTTTGTTTAAGTTATTCAGGGTTTCAGCTAACAGGCACTCACTTGATTGAAAACTGATAGGCTTCGAAAAATGTAGCCTTCACTTTTAATAAATTGAAAGTTTTTCACTGAAAACTGCTGACGTGAAACATTTTAATAAAGTGTAATAAAGTTAACTGGTTGATTGTTGACGTGGATTTTTGTATGATTAAGAGTTTGCGTATACTGAATTAAGTTTTGAATTTTGATAAATTTACTAGATTAAAGTTGTTATAAGGCGAATACACTAAAAATATTATTATTGAGGATCTATTTGTATATTACTGTGAAACATTGCTTAAATGCACATCATACCTACACATTTTCCTGGAATGTTTAGTACTAAAGAATGTCACTGAAAATGTTTGTGGAACAAGAAAAGAACAATTAACATGGAATCTTTTAATCGGTCTATCCATCTGGAGGTTATATAATAAGAAGGCATAAGTGATTGCAGTCAAAGTCACTATTTATACGAATTATAGTTAAAATTGATTATTTAAGAGATTGTCGGCGATGGCTTTACAGTAACGAATATAATATCATGAAGCTAATTATATACCTTACAACCGTAATAAACTCTAGCTTAGTAGACAGCTGGTCACCATCCTTCAAGTCCCAAACCCTCTCAGGGTAGACAGGTTGCAGTGTTTATTTGCAAGTTAATCCGGTGTTATGCACTCGATAAGCCAGACAAGGTTATCAGAGAACGGCGGTTGCACGCTTAATGCAAATTAGTTTGTGATCCAAACAATAACTTTCGAAAGCAATCAAGCATCACTGGCAGTCGGTTAGGTCGAGGACGCGAAAATGGCTGCCTAGTTCAATATTAAATATGGGAGGGAATTGAGAAAATTTTGTCACATGGAACTGAATGAAGGAAATTTGTAAAAGAATAAGGACAAAATAAATAAATAAAAGATGGAAGAACTATAAGAGACAGAAATAGGGAAAATAACAGTAATTCCCAAATAGAATTATTTTTAAAGGGACGTGAAAAAAATTGAAACGAATACAACATGATAAACATATAATTTCAGTTGTTCTTCAAGTCTATATTAGAAGTCAATAAAACAAAACAAAACCCTTTGAAAAGTATGAACATACGATTTCTTACTGTAATCATTCATCTAAATGGTCTTAGATTAAAAAGGCTGACGTTAGGAGTACCTATATCCGCCGAGTGTGTATGAGACGGTGATTGAGTGACAATGAAACGAAATTGATTTGCAAGAATGAAAAAAAGAGGATCTGTGATTTCTGCCTACCCCTCTGAATGGCTTATAATTTTAGTTTATTTCAAGGAAAAAATCTCTGGATCAGTTTAAATTATTTTTGTACCCATACTTAAATAAAGAATTTACTTTAATCAAAATTTATATAAAAACAATAATAATTTGGCAATATACCGCAATAGTTAACCTTCTTTAATATTAGCTTAAATCACAGACCCCCATTTACAAGCCCATCTCCCATCTCCAAGCACCTCTGATGTATGCTGTAGAACTTGAGAATTAATTAATTTACTATCTCTTGTGCGTTTATTTGCTCGCAAACATAAAGCACGTGAACTGACAATTTGCGGTAACCGAACTAATATTTGTTGCTGAGACAAACTCGTCAAGTTGTTATTGATTGTGCTGTGCTGGTAACGGATTTGAATTGTATGTGATTAGCTGTTTTCTTCAAGGTAAGTCTTAAAGAAATGAAAGTCTAGGAGTAATGTGGTCAACACATAACCAATGTATGTATTTTGATGTAGCATGTAAATATTGATTAAACCCATGAAAATAAATGCATGATTTTTTTATTTATGTTGAATTTAATATATGTTACGTAAATAGATAAACTGAATACAGGTAAAATAATAATATAATATTTCTTTTATAATTATATTTTTATTATTGTTAAAAGTTATGTGGACGTCATTAGTATGTTGTTTCCTTAAAGATCAGCTGTTAAATTATGTACTGAGAAATTATGTATTTATATAATCATATATGAAATTATATATTCATGCCTGAATATCTTTTACTTTGTCAGGGAATGATAAAATTTAATGCTTCCATAATCCACAAAACTATATAAATTATTTTCTTTTCTTTTAGAGACACTAGTTATAAACGAAGAATAAAGTTAACTCTTGTACCAGGTTTATAATAAGTGAAATTATTATATACGTATTGTATTACTCTCCGAAGCAGGATAATATGATTGTCACAATTTGACTGTTGTTAAATTGCTATAAATTTTTCTTCGAAGAAATTCTACGTACTCTTAACACCATATTTTTCCTGGAATATTCTCACTCTTATTACGCACAATTTTCTAACTTAAGCTTACTTTGGAGGTTGTTTAATAAAATCTGTAAGAAATCTTCTACGTATCATTAAATGTTCATAAGAAGTGAGTTATCAAACTTTAAATATAGCATAAACATATTCAGAGTAGAGAAAGAGAGGTAGGTCAAGTTTATATACTCGTACTGAAATATCATCACGCCTTTCAATTCCTTTGTGGGTTGACACCTATCAATATTAGCGTTGATATGATAATTGAGTTCAATATTTATATGCAAAGATCTTAATGACAATTTAATAAATATTTAGAAATTTATTTATTCCTTACAAGTATAAAAAAGAATTTAAAAATGACGGCAGCTATACACTATATATAAATAGACACATCACGCCTGATTCCCTGTAGAGGTGTAGGCAGAGATGACGGATCCCCACTAGTCCCGATCCTGACATACCACTTTCGCTGTATTAACACTCATACATCTTCTCATACACACTCGGCGGTTATAGGTACTCTTAACGTCATCACTTTTCAATATATGTATATATAGAGATATATCAATATTATAATTATAGAGATTCAATTAAAGAAATTATTTTAAACACGTACAAGTTTTAAATGAAAAATAACAGAGCATTACCAAGACAGCTGTTAACACCATTCAAGTACTAAGCAGCTAAGGAATTAGGTTCCAAATTTAGTCTCTGAAGCACAAACCCTTGGAATTCCTAAGGACGCTTAGGTACGCAAAATCTGAATGAGGAGTGAGGCAATTTGCGTGTCTTAGGTAATGCTGTTACCGCTACGAATGTAAAGGATGCTTGAAGGGAACGTTAAAGTACAGTCAGCGCTAAAAGTGCAGTCCCAGTAACTTTTATAAGGTTTAAGTTTATAAGAACACAAGACAATATTTTACATTTTAAACCTGGCGCCACTATGCATTGTCATGGCCACTATACGTTCGCCGTTCGCGTGCTTAGGAATTAAAAATATTGTGGTTTGTTTTTATAAACGTATACCTTATAAAAGGTACCGGGACTGCACTTTTAGCGTTGTTTGTACATACGCTGACTTATTGCATACAGAATTGCATTATATTTAAAAATATACGTAACAAAAGGGCAATATTCGTCCCGATCCTGACAGACCATTTTCGCTTCATTGACACTCATACATCTTCTTATACACACTCGGCGGTTATAGGTACTTCTAACGTCAATCTTTTTCAATAAAGCGTCAATCTGACTGTCATATGTCTTATTGGGCCGGCTCCTACGTAACCGACCTTCCACTTTACTCACATATATTTTTTTGTCAATCTGCTATCATTCATCCGCATAACATGTCCAATATATATTCTTGAGTACTGATTCATTTAAGCTACTTGACCATGTAAACACCAACATTAAGCTCTAACTTTACTGTTTTGTAGAACCTTAACTTTGATTATAACTAACAAAACCTCATTACTTTCCTAATCAAGATTTATTTAGAATTTATGTAACTTAATCTAGGGTTAAAGTAATATTCGTAACTCTGTCAGTCTGCATCGGACTTTTAGTCTTGAAGTAAACGTATTTATACAAGCTACTGTCAACACACCAAAATTCTGTCTCATTTAATTAATTCTTTGAACTATGTAATTGTCATTTAAATTTATAGAAAACAACTATTAGGGTTCCGTCGTCAAAATGCATTATTATACACATGCTTCCCTGTTAGTTTTATAATCATTTATTTATCTAGTTTTATAATTTAATATTCATATAATAATAAACCAATTTAGGTGTTCTTAAGCTTTGGCCTGTTTTTAAGAAACCTGTTTAAGGTCATGATAGTAATTGTACCATACTTTGAAAAGGATAAAAGCCTTATAATAGCTAACTCTCTATATAAATAATAGACTTATCTGTGAAATTTCGTAGTGACTCTGAGTATCCCTAACAGTTTATAGTCGTGATACGTACTATTGCAGAATTCTAAAGACAGCATTTCTAAAGCAAGTGTCTGCATACAACTGCAGCCTGACAGAGCAAACAGGCATTGACTGACTAGCGTTCTGCCTTTGGATTTGTTTGCTTGATCTTCTATTGTGTGGTTGGGAAGCCATGTTTATTTTTCGGTACATAGATTTATCTTTAAGGGCTTTGTAATTGATGGTTTATATATTGACACGTCGTTTTAAAAATAAATTCAAAATAGAATTTGTTCGTTAAACCCCGATTAGGAAGTAAATAATGGAGCATTATTTATTTTGTTGTTATGTATGTTTTTGATACTACAATTTATATTTATTCTGACAATGTTGTTAGTCAATACTGTGTTTTAAGAAAAACTACGAAAATCGTTAATAGAGGTCAACTTAAACGAATTTCAATAATTTAATAATTAAACTCAAAACACAAAAACTAAACAGAACCCACTTCATTAAATCAACACCTAACAACAAACCCAAAAAAAACATGAATACAATAGCCTTAACAAGATACCCGGAATAAATAGTTCGGCATAGTCAATCTTCGCTCCATACCTGATTTGTCTATAGGCAAGGTTGGTATCGTGAAGGTGACTATTGGAAGAAGATGGCTCCAACTCCTCAGGAAGGTCCTCTCTTCGGAGCAGGGAAGAATGCTGATAGGCCACTGACTGGTGAGGAAGTTGTCATCAGTGGCATGTCAGGGATATTCCCTAGCTCTGACAGTGTCAAGACTTTCATGGAAAACCTCTATGATAAGGTAATGTACGATTTAATTTGTATGCTGAAAGACACTTTTATTCTGATTCATTAACTAATTCTATTTCTATTTCACGTGTATGTTGGTAGATATTATTATTAAGGTTTCGAGGTTTGTCATATAAAAAGGATTGACAACGTTGATAGAATAATATCATAAGAACCTTTTAAGGCTAATTATGAGGTACCGGGGTCAATTTCCGGTGTATAACTTGATTCTTCTACTTTCTAGTTATGTATACAGTATATAAAATTTCACGAATAAACTTTGAAGATCCTTTGCATAACACTAAAAAATATTTATTGGTATGCCAGGATCTTGATAAATTATGATACTTAATCTCTGCCTACCCCTATGTAGGGAAAGCCGTGCAATTGCCTATTAGCTATTTCCGTAAATGCCAAAGTGCATTAAATATCATATCCTCCTGTCACTACTCCTAATATTACCAAATCCCAAACCTATTTACACCATGTATATCCTAACCCTTACATTCCAACAGGTAGACATGGTAAAGCAGAAGACCGACCGTTGGGACTTCTGTCACCCAGAGGTTCCCACAGCCGTGGGTCAGGTGGAAGGGATGGGCAAGTTCGATGCCCAGTTCTTCAGGGTGCACTACAAACAGGCCTGTACCATGGAACCTATGAGTAGGAAATTGCTGGAGCATGCCTATAGTGCTATCTTTGATTCTGGTGAGTTTATGTACATACATCTATATTCACGTCCTTTAATCCCTTTCAGGGTGGACAGAATCTGGACAATTATTTGTTGCGATTTTTTGGTTGCGATGTCATAAAAGAACATTGGTGACGGGTTGCTAGACTATCGCGCAATAGATTTCATTTATTGGCTACTAGAACGATCCTGACAAATCTCTCTTGCGTTACTCATACTCTTAATAGAACAGTATTAAACTTATTAAAAATGCTGTTCTATTAATTTAAGGTACTAATTATTATTTTATAGAATTAGGGCTTTAAGAAGCTTAATAAATGTTCAATCAAAAAATAATTCATGATTATTGTCTTAGTCTGTTATACAAATATTTTAAACAGATATTAAAATTGCTATCCTTAGGAATGAAACTTCAAGCATTTTCAGATATCTTAAACTACTAGAAGTTAAAAGTAAATATACATACATACGTACGTAATGTACGTAAATCAACATTAGCTGAGACAAATCCTATTCACACTTGCGCGGGGTTGCCATGTGCGCTTGTTTCCATTAATGTAAATTATTATATAATTAATTCTTTTCTCTATATGAATTACTGCGTCTAGTGTGAATAAAAGGAATTTTATTTATTTATTTCATTTTAATGCTTATTATCATTTTCCTATCAGGTATGAACCCACTGCAACTTCGCGGTAAAAAAGTGGGCGTATTCGTAGGATCCAACTTCTCTGAATCGGAGAAGATCGTGATCTACCAGAACATTCAGCGTAACGGCTTCGGTATTACTGGGTAAGTGATTATCAAGTATTTACTTATTAGTAATTGACTGTAATAATTAATAATAATTCCCTCAGGATAATAATGGTAATAGTCAGTGCCTATTTACGGCGATACGGTTCACTACCTATAACGTTGGGTGCTGTCTATCTAGTGATACGCGGACTTCGAATGACCCATACCTAACATGCCTTTGAAATTTCGGAAATGGGCATTCAAGCCTCTGTCTACCCCGCCATAATAAAAAAGGGAGTGTGTACACAAGTCGTGAAGCGTATGTTATGTTTTTTTATTGACTGACTGAAGAAGGTAGTACTCAATTTTTATTATTCTTTTCTCTTAGAATCAGAATATTCATTGCAATATGACTCTAAATGTAAAAAAACAAGAACAAAGGTACAAAAAAACAAAGGTATGATACAAAAGAAAACAGTTCGTTCTTAAATAATTATATGAAAGCTTTATATTCATTTCATAATACGCGTAGATTCACCGCTTGCTCGAGTCTAATGGATACTTACAAGTAGTATTTCCTCCTCAAATACATACACAAGCATGGTTTCCATCTGTACTCTAAAACTCAACTCTTAAACCTATCCATATCCCACCAAACCACCCTCTCCAAACCCAAAACACACCATAACCAAATCAACTCAACATCCCCTTAATATAAACGAGTTCCGGCCTCGGCAATTTAGCAAGCAATAATCGAATTAGTCCAAAATAATTATATCCTCGTTCACAGATTATTGTGCTAATAGCACTGCCGTTTGCTATGGTTTAATGTTACGGCTGGCGATTCGGTCGTTAGCTTTGAATTTGTAGCGTTTTAGCCATTTTCGAATGAATAAAAACAGAGGTCTTTAAGTTATGGGTTTTAAGCATGGGAGTTGAGAGTTATAAATAGTGTTATGGCCTTAAGTGGTCACTATTGGTTACAAATTATTACTTATAGCCAGCTTGAGTTGGAACCTTTTTCTGTGACATTAACATGCACAAGCTAAACCCCCTAATTTGTAAGTTTGATTTGTAAACTTTTATTATTGTGTATGTTTTTGTGGCTGATTTGACATTTTCTTGAATATGGCTTTGATATGTAATAATGTACGCTAGGTACTCGTTGATTACGCAATATAAAATGCATTTTCTAGTAAAAAAGGCACATACGCAAGGTTATCTACCTTCCAAACAACCACTAGTAGGGTTGATAACTGACATTACATTAACGATTACGATAGGCGCGATTGGTGAACCACCTGAACGCTAATTGTGAGGTCTCGGGCTCGATTCCCGATAGAGGCAGAGCTAAGACCTACACTTTTCTCCTTCTTTCTAGTGTGGTCGTTGAATATATGTATATGCTATCTCTATGTTCATCCATATATGATAAGTATATATTTCTTAAATATACGTTGACTAGTACCCTTAACACAAGTCTTAAATGAACTTACCAGTGGGCTAGTTCAATTATTTTTATTACATAACTAATGGCTTAGGTAAGTGACTGAAAAGAGACACGTCTCAATCATTAATGAACATTCTAAAAACCTTATGACACTTGTTAACTAGATCTTTAACCCTTTGTCTGACGTAACTTGTAAAGCACTGATTCCGATTGATATTCAGAATAAATAATGCTCTAACGAAATGTTAAATCAACGAACACTGCCTAACTGTGACCCCGGTCGGAATCTCGTTAACCCCACTCGGCTTTGACTTCCGCTTTGTATAAAATACCACAGCGACAACAACTTGAGAGATTTCAATGGAAATTTTATACAACTTTTACTAACTCTTGATTAGAGGGCAAAGGTTTTTGGTTAAAGTAGTTGAATAGATTGCATACATATTTATGTAACGATAATGTTTTTTTTATTGTTTTATCTAACGTATGGGTTTGTCTTCAAATTTGTGAATGTAAGTTGTATTATGTCTTCGTGTGTGTCTTGTTGTTGTAAAATAAACGCTTTATTATTATTAATGAGTAACTGGTAATAATGCATTTTAATATAACGACGTCTTCTGGACCAATATTGTTTTAATTGATGAATAACTGCAATGACATATGTATAACAAATTCTGTAGAAATTAAACTTAAACATCTGCTAACTCTATAAGACATAATTAACTAATATAACGTAATTTCTAAAATTTAATATGTTTAACGAAACACACAACAATTTAACAGACTTTAGACAAAACCTTTGATTATAAAAAAAACAGTTAGACATAAAAAGTTAACAAAGTTTACAAGCAGTTACTCCCAAATCCGATAAACCACAAAAAGATTACAACATCACTCCAAAATTCCAAATCAAACCTATCCACATACAACCCCACAGTAACCCGAAAAACACCTACCCGCGCCGTTTAACGAAGATGTTAGCCCAAAATGATTTGTGGGGCCTACCAAGGGGCCGTCCCCATAAATCTTCAGCCCCTGTATCCTAAATAAGATGTGTGGTTTCCTCACGAACTTCCCGACCCTGGTCATTCTTTCAACTAGACGGGATCGGGTTTAACTTTCTTTTGGTATTTACGGGGATTTTTCTACTTTATTGGGCTAGTATGCTAGGTTAAGTTTAGGACTAGGAGTATAATGAATTGGGGATTGAGATGTCAAGAATATTATATGTCATTATACATTACGATGCTAGTAATTCTTCGCTGGATTATATACAGAAGCAGTACGATTTCACTGAATCATCTTTAATTTTTGTACTATATGTCAATCAGTGAATGAGTTATTTTATTTTTTGATGTTGTAGGTGTCTGACGAGGTAATATAATTTCTTTTGTCTGTATCTTAATCACAAAAACACATTTAAGATTCATATGTTTATCTTTGCACTTTATATGAATGTAATGTTTTAGTCATTAAAGTAAATTCACACAGAAAGAGCCTCTCAAAATAAAAGGGCAGAATGAAGTTCAAAGATACGGCAACTTAGCTAAAAGTCTTCATAAGTAACTCACGTTTCACTCGCATTTATGATGTATAAGCTGTTACACTAATCTAATATTTTGTAGACTTGTGCCTGTTGCTGGGTTTACTTGCTTTTAAATTTGACTTTAAATTCTAGTCACTGGAACTGAAGTGACTTATAAAATAAGTTCTGTAAAACTATTTATTTTTTTAGTTACGCTAACAGTTGTAGACTACGTTGTAATATACACATGTACAGTTCCATACATAATCATAATATAACTAATAGTTTTGTTCAAAAGTTCAAGAAAATTCGAGTAATTAACTGAGTTTTGATAAAATAATAAAAAAGTATCTATTAAATAATCAAGAATTTTAAATTTTATAACTATTTAAAACAATATAAAACCAACGAGTAATATATAACTAAAATATATAATTTAAAAGTCAAAATCCTAACCACACAAAAAAAAACATAAGACAAACAAAACAAGAATCTTCTAGAAACTCCAAGAAACAAACAAACTCGCCATTCCAGTTGGCAACAGTATTACTATATCGCTAAATTGAGTCTGTCGCGAGCCCGGGGCATATTTTGATGAGTTCCCCAAATTTTATTTGACTTCAATTGAGTTTGATCCCTACCTTAGCTGAAAGGGGACTTTTACGGCCTTTACTCTCATATTAACTTTTAATAACATTTCAAAGGGAAAATGTGTTTTTCGATTAATTAACTGATCGTATTTATTTTGGGCTTCCAAAAGTATTACTATTTAGGTACCGAAATGTTTACTGCGTCGTTGAAGTAACTAAATACATAGGTTATTACGTTTGTGTAATAGTGGAACCGTATAAGTTTAATCAGCTTAAATGCTTAAGTATATACAGAATAATGCACTGGAGTTTTATATAAAACGTTATAAACGAGAATAAGTTTATCGTTTTTAAGTGTTTGACCGATTCACAAGCTTTATTTTTGTTTAAATTCAGTACGTGAAAACGTATCATGACAGCCTTAAGAGGTTGTCAATAAGTAGAGCTCCAAAATATAGGTTCTATAGACACATACTCATACATTTACGTCCCTAAAACCCTTTCAGTAAGGACGAAACTTTGGCGACATGAAAAGGTCTCCTGGGTCAGGAGAAAATATTGTATGTAATATAAGCACATTCACCTTTTTTCCATATACTTAATACCCAAAGTAACATGCCATCTTTCAGTTTACAAATAGATTCTATTACCTATTTAACCCACATTCCTATTACACCTTTACAGCCATAATCGTAAATACGCTACGAACATGCTATCACATAACGAAAGGGGAACATAAATAGCCTTCTAATTTTCCATAAGGTTACGAGTATAATGATTTAGCGAAGGCTTTTCTTGAAAATGATTTGTGTTAAGATATTTTCGGAACCGATTTACCTTGTACGTATGATGTTGTAGGTTCTATTTTTATTAAGGCTTATAAAGGAAAAGTGGTAAGGAAGATAATAATATAATTTTTGAGTTGGTGATGTTTCGCTGTCTTTTTAAAACTATTAATAATATAAAGTGCAAAATATCATATCTTATTTGATCGGAACATTTATATGTATATAGACATCGAATCAATACAATTCAATAACGGATAAAAAGAGGTTATACTTTCAATGTACTAAGCTCTTTATTTTTTAATAGCTTATACAATTGTTACAAATACATTATTTTCTAAACCTATCAAACTTTCAACTCCTAAATTGCTAACTAACTGATGAATCGCCATGTACTTGTAGAATCCATTTTGTTTGCATATATGTGTATCACTAATAAACAAGTAAATATTCATACTATTCCTATTCAAAACATGGCTTTACTAGTTATTGAAATTTAAGAGAGGGATTACAGAGACATACAGTATTGGAAACCGATAGAATGGAATGCAATGCAATAGCGGATTACTCAGAAATATGAATGAGTAAAATACAAACGAATAAAAGTATTGGAAATATTCATTTCATTTATGTAGACACTTTTAGTTAATTGAATTAAGATACGCATGATGACTTCCTTGGCGCGATGGGTTAGCCACCTGAACGCAAATCATGAGGTCCCGGGTTCGATTCCCGGTGGAGGCAGAGTTAAGAACTACGCTTTTCTTCTGCTTTCCAGTCTGTTTGTTAATTAGATATACTATAAATGTAAAATAAGTATATATTTCTTAAATATACGTTGACTAGTACCCTTAACACAAGTCTTAAATTTACTTAGCAAGGGGCTAGTTCAATTGGTGTAATAATGTCCAAATATAAATATTATAATGAATACCGGTACACCTTACGAAATAAGTAGAATTTCAAGTGTAAGGTAGTATATGGTCACATCAAATCCATTTAAACATAAAATTGTAAGGCACCTAAACTTCCAAAAACAATTTCTTTACATTTAGCTTCCTTTTTGAGGACAATATAAAAAAGTAGAAGAGCAGTTACTTAGGGGCCGGCCCAATAAGACATAACAGTCAGATAAACACCATTGAAAAAGGGTGACGTTAAAAGGACCTACGTAAAACCGCCGAGTGTATGTGAGAAGCTGTATGAGTGACAATGAAGCAGAATAGTTTTGTAAGGATCGGGACAGACAGGGATCTGTGGTCTCTGCCAAACCCTCTGCAGGGAAACGGGTGTGATGTGTATGTGATATACATGCATAATTAAAAATAAATAAAATATTACATTTTAATCCCTATTATTGAACTTAGTTATATAAAATTTAGAAAACCTAGAAGAAAAATGAATTATACGTATGTATAATCGGTGTGTGCAAAGCATGAGATATATGAGAGGATCGTTCCAGATGGCGATTGATAGTCTTTGCCTATTCCGGTGAGGACATAGAGGCGATATCTATGTATATATGAAAGTCCAGTACTTAGAGCGTCTCTATCAACATACCAGGAAGAAAAAAACATTATTTTCAATGTCCAGACCATCAGACCTTATTACTCTATCATCTCCTTCAAGCATTTTCATTAAGGCACAACCCAGGTAGCGTTCAAAGACATCCAAGCCACAATTTACGTGGCTCTCCTTATTAAAACTTTGCCCATACAAGCGTATTCCAGTTCTTATTCCTCTAATTATAAGTTCCATTTTACGGTTCCCTTCGACCATGTGTCAGGCTATGTTCATTACAACTGCACTGGATTCGCGAAAACTTAATCTGTTTAGAGATTTATGCATGTTGTTTTAGAGTTTAATTTTGTTGTCTTATTAGACTGGTTTTGGGGTGGCAGGGAATGTTGGTATATCAGCTAGTTGCTAGCATATGTGACGTCATTTTTAATTCGTCAATATAAGACATGTGAGTTGACCATCGTGCATAAATGAATGATACGTGACTCGGTATAGCCTTGAATGAATACTAAGCTCTTAGATACTCCCAAAATTAATATCTTTAGCTACTCAAATGTCAACATAGCTATGTTATATTTAAATAAAGAGTCTTTTATACATCGCAATTGCCAATTATCAATACACAATAAGAGTTATAAACTTGTATCTATTTATACATACATATTTTCCATAAAGAAATAACTCCCCCGCTCAATAAACCCACATTTGTACGAGGAAATTTCAAATGACATACTCCCACTTCTTGAGAGCACGCATGAATGCAATATGCAAGATGTATCCCATACTACGCCACTCAATTTGCCAAGTACTACGAACTTCTAATTAGATTTGAAAAGCTGACGGCAACTTTGTAGCCGTGTTCGATCTATCGACTACACGTGCTACGGAATGTGAATAGCGGATTCCACGTCTTTTGATTGGCTACGCGAAGTTGGACGAAGTAGGCGTGAGTTTCGGCCCTGATTAAGACTTCGGAAGTTTTGTTTATGTTGCCTTACTTAGGTTGAGTTGCGAAATTACTTCGCAATGATATTAATTTTTGAACAGGATGCTCCGAACTAAGTTTACTTGCGTACTTTATTTTTGTAGAAAAGTAGTTAATCTAGTCTAATTTAGAGAATCTAATTTAGAATGTTAATAATAATATCATATTGATAACATCCTTCTGGAGGCAGGCGCAGTGTGAATAATGGAAGTGCATGTATGAGAAGGTTGGATGGGTGTGAGTGAAGCAAGGAAGATTTGTCAGTAACATTCCATTAGCGATAGATAGTATCTGTCTATCTTCTTAGAGACGTAGAGGCGTGAATATATAGATGTATGTATGTTGGTTCAGGTATGAAAATAAATAACAGATACATGTATACTACTGTCTAAAACTAATTACTATACCGTTATGAAATAAAACTACCGTGGGTTTCCAGTAATCCATATGTTGTTTAAATATTCACAGTTCGCTGTGTTTTTATGTTGAAATCTATGAGTGTTCTCATATATTCAATCATATACCTGACGTTTATTCTTGGAATAGTATTACGGTATCAGATAAGTATTGATACTGAATAGTGAAGTTCTATATCGGGTAAACTAATACTGTTAGCTGTTGGTAAGTCAGTGTGGTCAGACTAAATTAGTTGGTCTTGAACCTAGCTCAAAGATCGTTTATAATGATTGATTTGTACATGAGAATTGGGTAGATACTGGTACTCTCGTTAATGACTTTTCTTCATAGACGTTTCATTTATTTTAATATACGAGAAAAAAGTTAACCGTTAACTAAAACCTTTTATCAACTTTGAATTTTTTGCCATAATGCAATAAGGTTCTTGCACAATTGATATCTATTTTAGTACAAATGATTTAATTTTAATAATGAAATATCAACAATTTATCTATCTAGTTGAGTATCCACTATCATTGAATGAAAGTTGGATATATCTTACTTAAATTTATTCGTACAATCATTAAAATTAATGTATAAACTTACTTATTTGGTGGTCATCGCTACAAAAATGAAGCTGATAAATGATTTAACAATATGTATACAGTATGCAATACATTATCCGTAACAAAAGTGACCCCAATCCCAAATTAATTACATTGCTCCCGAAGGATGTGAGATTAACGGGTATTGTTTCGTATTTATTAGGAATCATCCTTCGGTATCGAATCATCCCTTTCACAGAACGACCATTGACAGTTATGTTACATACACGAGTAATAATTGCGAGAAAATTGTTAATATTGTAATGTACAGTCAGCGCTAAAAGTGCAGTCGCAGTAACTTTTTATAAGGTTTACGTTTATAAGAATAAAAGACAATATTTTTCATTTCCAAGCACGTGAATATATAGTGGCTATGACAATGCATAGAGGCGCCAGTTTTAAAATGTAAAATATTGTCTTTTGTTCTTATAAACTTAAACCTTAAAAAAAGTTACTGGGACTGCACTTTTAGCGCTGACTGTACATTACTCAAGTATCGTTGTCCCTTTTGAAATGAATATTACATTGAAAAATATTATAATTACTGTCATAACACTACAAATATGTGATGAAGACTTAACATTAATTATTCCTTTAAAGTCAGCTAGAGGTTTAACCATCCATTGCAAAATACATACATCATTTTATATTCCCGAATCAACCATCCAAACCCTCATTAAATAAACAGAAATGAAAATTGCATGTGCAATTTTATGATACCTGTTACATTGATTAGAGTATTATACATACATACACATCACGTTGACCTGTAGAGTTGAGGCAGAAATCACGGAGCACAAATGTGTCTGACCTGACAGACCACATTTGTTTCATTGACACTTATACACCTTCTCATACACACTCGGGGTTTAAAGGTACTCCTTACGTCACCCTTTGTCAATATAGCGTCTATCTGACTGTTATATATTATACACGTATATATAACAGTATGTTATGAACACGTATTTATGTATAGTATGATACCAGGAACATTACAATCACATCTTCACAAACAAACCTGACTCAAAGACTCCGAAACGCTCCAAATGCGATTCATATTCCTTTATAGCAATATACATAATATTTCCCCTTATAAGTTATTGGACAAATGGCTCAATACATCACCGTAATGAGCGCTGCTTAAGGGTTATGGATACAGGGCGATACTCAGGGATAATGACTCGGATGAGCCTGGGAATGAGCGGCGATCGCTCAATGGCGATTTTGGATAAGATTGCTGGGTAAAGGCGCGTTTGTATTGGTGGGATTATGGATATTATAATACGATAAATCTGGTCTCTTGTGGAATGTAAATAGGATGATTAATTGCGCTCTTTCTTTGGGCGTAAATAAGAAAGTGACTAGGGAAGTAGGGATAGATTAAATGTTATTAAGTGATTAGAAAGTTCGCTGTCATCAGTTCTCCATATATCATAGCCATTATGGATTCAATACTCGTAGTTATATATAAGTGACCGCGGAACTGTGTCTCAGAGAACTGCATGTACGTATAACCCTTCACAACCATGTTGTTGAAGTTTTGTCATACTGACTCTTATGGTTCTGAGACATAACATACATATATGCTTTATTTATTTAATTACATAGCTTTTAGCCCAATTTAGGAACATATCCCTCCGAAGTTATTTCCACTCAGAAGAGGATAAAATATCATGTGTATATGAGAACAGCAGTTTAGGATACAATTATAATATTAAATTACATTGTGTACTTAAAATAACTTTCACCAATATAAACACGCCTTTACTTCATCCTTTTCCAAATAGGAACTCGGGATTGGGTAATAGTTTTGCGTGCGATTTTTTAGCTTTTCACGAAATCTATTTGTCATTCGAACTTTATGATAATAAGAGAAAGGCCTACCTTTCAGGCTTTACTTTCAATGAACCTGATATTTTCAGAGTATTTCGAATAAATGTTCAGAATGGAATAAGAAAATGTAGGTGTTAAGTATTTTACGCTTATATTAACTCCTTTGAAAGTCATAAAATACTTACTTGCAGAAAAGCTGTTTCTATGCCATTTGGGTTGGACAGAACCTTAAAAATAGTCAACATAATTATGTTGTGGAATGATTGTCATAATAGACATGTTAATAAAATGTAGCTGCTAAGTTTTTTATCTGTTAATAACATTGCTTTTTAGGTATAAAAATAGCTAGATAAAATTCCTTTAATAACCCAAAATTACTCACTATACTAATGACATAATGTATAACAAACTTACGATACCTATAATGATTGTATAAAATACTCTAAAACCTAAAAAAACTTTACCAAACCATACTTTTACCTTATCAGCGTTTAACAAATCACTCTTAGTTAGGAATCGGGTTTTCAAGTGGAGAAATGGCTTCATTCTCTCGTAATGCGCGGACTGACGAGCGACCATTATGGTAAGGCTTTCACGCCACCACTGCCTTCCTGATTCAAAAGGAAGGTAATCAATGTACCTCGTGGTGTGTACAGTTAAAGTGGATGGTAGAATAGTAAAGTAAATGTAGGAAGGAACATATTTTAAACTATACCATACATGTAATGACGTTCTAATACTAGTCTTAAACGTGAATAGAATTCAACTAGTTACCGGTTATCTCACCATTAGTAGCTAGAAATAACATATGTAAAGTAAACATATGTAGCTAGTTAGTATTTAATTTACGGGTGACGCTAGTGCAGATTCATGATACATGCTTGATAGTTATCTGTTTTTCGAATGTAGTAACGACTTTTATAAGTTAGTAATCTTATTTGGATAAAAAATATTTTATCTTTAAACACAATCACAAAAGTTCACATATTAACGAAAAAGACAAACACAAACGCGATCACGCCATTAACCCTTGCGTGGTAATCAGAGGTTCAAGTGTCAACCCCCGCAATTACGAAGGTATTAATTCTATGGCCACCTGGAATCCACGTGTTGACCAGATAGTCAGTACCCAATGTGACATGTGGTAAGCCATGTCGCCATTTACAAGCACTAACTAGTACCTGTTCGTGCAACATATTCATACAGTAATATTCGATGCATTTCGTAATGTATTTTTACTATTTTCACATGTTGTATGACCACATTGAACCCACTTTTCACCAGATAGTCAGCACCTAACTTGATAAAGGATAAGTCTGTATCCTTTCACAGAATAAATACATATATAAATGATAGGTTTGATGATAGCTTCCCTCAACGGTATTTTGATTTGTAACCTTGTGAATATTTATATCGGATTCCAATATGGGACAGGTTTTCCCTATTCATTACTCTGTTGTACTAACATTCGCTTTCATTGTTATTCACAGGCTTTCCATAAAGGAAAGGGATACGTGTAGATAATATAAATCCAGTAACAATTATGTATATGTTACTCTCACGTTTGAAATATTTGGAAAAGTTTTTATACATTGTTATTTTTTTATATCTATAGTAATTGTTATGAGCTAATGTGTTAATATAATATAATTAATTAATTTATAACATTCATAAATTAGATCATTTTCGGTATTAATGATTCTGATGTTTTGCCTCACCGAACTCAATACATTGTACCAATATATTTTTATACAAATATACTACATACTACTAATTACCGCTACAAATCGGTACATTTCACACATACATTTTCAAACCACAAATATAGCTTGTAGCTACATACAACTAATTAACGTTACACTGCATTAGACGGTAGTTAATTGCAATTTCTACCACAACTAATCTACCATTCTACCCTTCGCAGATGTAACAAAGCCATGTACGCCAACCGCATCTCCTACTGGATTGATGGCAAAGGCCCTTCCTATGCCCTAGACGTGGCCAGTGCTAGCTCTATAGCCTGTTTAGAACATGCCTACAGATGTATAAGCAGCGGCCAGTGTGATGCTGCCATCGTGGGAGGCTGTAATCTGTGCATGCACCCCTATGTTATGCTCAATTTGCAAAGGTATGTGTTTATTTATGTACTACATTTCTACCTGTACAGTTAAGACCTTTAATCAATATTGGTGTAGTAAGAGGTAAAGTCCATCTCTTTAATTAATGAGTTACTGATCATCCAAATCCCAGCCATGTATTGATACATATTTTTACGTCCTTTAAACACGTATAGTCGTATTTACGGTGAGGGAAAACATCGTGAGGAAACCTACCTGTTCCCCGAACAGATAATAGTGCTTGTAACTGGCGGCATGGCTTACCACCTGTCACATTGAGTGCTAACTATCTGGTCAACACGTGGGTTAGAGGTAGCCATAGAATTACTGCCTTCGCAACTGGGGAGATGGACACCTGAAACTCTGACTAGCCCGCAAGGGTTAATGGTCCTTCTCTTTTTTCGTATAAATTCCTTAGAATAAATAACGAATTCTGATAATATTGATTATAAGCGTGACTTGTTTCTTGCTAGTTCATTGCCTAGTTATTTACCTGTTTCAAGGCACGTATCATGTAATAAATTACTTATTGTTGAATTAACAAATCCTCAAAGAACTGCACATCCCTTTGGAATATGCTTGGAATATAATATTTCTTTATTTACATTACACGATACCTTTCTCTATATTACACACTTTCTACTTAAGACCAAAAGAATAATTCATCCTATTTATTACCATTTTGTACAAGTTATATGAGTGTTATACATTCTATTTCTCCTCACAGAGCTGGCCTATTATGCCTGGATGGAAAGACCAAGTGCTACAACAAACACGGCGATGGCTACGTGAGGTCGGACGCCATTGGGGTCCTGTTTCTGCAGAAGGCTAAGGATGCTAAGAGGTATTATGTTGTCTCATATTATTTTATTTATTTTTATTTTAATACATATCTTTTATTATCAAATGTATTATTTGTTTTATTATATAGATACCTATATATTCTTTAATCCATTTTGGGGTAGACAAAACATAAGATATAGGTCACTATTGAGCAGAAATATTAGGGTTATGTTGTTATATGAAACTTTGGTAATAGGATTTTATCCCAACGCCCAATGAATTTTCTGTTACAACATGCCGAGAATAAAGGCATGTAGATCACACTGTTTTTACGTCCCAGACTAGTAAGGGACAATTCCTAACTAATGTTTATCGTTTTGCTTTACAGGATTTACACAGAAGTATACCACGCTAAGGGCAACTACACACTGAAGGATGGAGACGAATTTGTACCACGACGTGATCCTGAAGATATCGTGAACTTCCTGAAAGAGTTCTATTCTGAAATCGACGTTTCACCGAGCGAAGTGGAATATGTTGAGGGATATGGCACTGGTAAGACCTTAGACACTTTTAGCATATACATTTTGTAAGTAAAAAAATAATTAAGATAGTAATTCTATGGCCACCTCGAACCCACATGTTAACCGGTACTCAATGTGACAGGTGGTAAGCCATGTCGCCATTTACAAACATTAACTGTCGCCTGTTCAAGGAACAAGTAGGTTTCCTCACGATATTTTCCCTCATCGTAATATTTGACACATTTCGTAAATTTAGTTTTTATGACGAATACGTACATAGAAATTCATTAAATTTCATTTCCATTGGTACATGCTCAAACGGGATTTGAACCCTGTACCCTCGATACAAAGTCAAGCTGATAACTGAGCTTAGTCGAATTAAACTGAGCTACGTCGAGTTTAACTGAGCTACGTAGAATTTTTTGTAAGTAATAAGGATTGATCGAGGTGGGAATGATAGTCTCTGCCTATTCCGTTGAGAAGCACAGGCGTGAATATATGTCAAATGAGGTGGCTAGATACATTAATCACTTACAATATAATATATTACTTGTCTGTGCTGATTACGAAACATAATATTAGGAATACTCTATGTATTATTTTTATATTATTACTTTATGTATTATTTTTTTGTATATCAGGCTTCATGTGAAGAAAATATTTATGAATTATTTTGTTTCATTACCTAATACAGCAATAAAATGTCGTTAGGAAATAAGAGTCTATGTTACCTATTGAGCGATGGGCTTGTAATTTGTCACCAATATTCTATATCAATACCATCAGGACTCTAGTAAACAGATACAATTAGTTAATGGTATCCGTTTAGCTTAAAAAGAATTAAAGAACTTTAAAGATTTATATCTATCCTAATATTATAAAGCTAAAGAGTTTGTTTGTTTGAACACGCTAATCTCAGGAACTACTGGTTTGAATTGAAACCTTATTTATGTGTTATATTAACATCACCCTGCTACTAATAGGACCGAAGAATATAATATAAAAACCAAATTATAATTACAGTGCCATCTATGTTTCATGTAATAAAAACTTCTGAAAAAGTAAAAATGTATCAAAATATTTGATATTGCTTGTGTTCTAATATATTTGTATCTTTTTTGTAGATAAATACTAAACAATTACTGTTTCTTTTTTTATTAGCCAACGCTGAAGCCGACAGAAACGAGCTTACAGCCATCGGACAAGTGTTCGGTAAATCGATGCCTGTGAAAGTTGGTAGTGTCAACTCTAATATGGGACACAGTGAACCCGCTTCGGGAGTTTGTTCCCTTACTAAGGTAAGTTGTTAGAGGTGATTATGAGACGCTGCGGTACTTAGGTGCTGGTGTGGCATATTGTAAACATATTTGTAGTTTTTTTGTAAAATTTCTTTCTAAGATTCTTTCTAAACAGTATGCCTATATAATTAATTCATATTCACGGTCATATCACACCACCTTACACGTAATAATAAAATAATGTATTTCGTTCCGTTAGAAATTCATAAATAATTTAAATTCTGTATATCCTCTGGTAGATTCAGGGTATAATGCTTTATAATATAACTATATTATCATATCCACATAGACTTTCACGAATATTAACCCGTGCGGGATAGTCTAGTTCAAAAATCCATTAACGTAAGTATTGAGTTTGTGGGTCAATTACTGTATCGAACCCCTGTATTGACATAAAAGTCAGTACCTAATGTGACAGCTGGTGTAAAGCAATGTCGCTTTGTCCACGAACCAAATATAAAAAGGACCCGGTGAAAGGAGCGGTCCCCGTTACGCGGTGCGGAGTCTAAAATGTGTAGTAGAAAGAAGATACCTGATTTGATTGGCCGATGACGTGTTTTAATTGGTTGTAATATCTCCCCTCCATCCCGCGTACCTCGTCTCACCCCGCGTAATGCCACGCTAGTTTCCATACAAATATTGCGTAAGGCCCACTCCTTTTATTAATTACTCCATGGCTATGTCCCAGCACTGAACTACTTGGTAAATCTAGATCATAAGTATTCAATAATATGTATGTTTTTATGTAATAAAGCCTATTATTATTTAAATACCTTCACAGATCTGCCTCGCCTATGAAAAGGGAGTTCTGCCAGCCAACCTTCACGTGTATGACCCTCAAGATGACGTGGAACCTGTCAAGGAAGGAAGAGTCAGGATCCTGGACGACCATTCTCCCTTCAACAGGAGATTTGTGGCACTCAACAGCTTCACTTATACGGGAGCCAATGTGCATGTGCTTTTGAAGGGACATTATAAGCCTAAGGTAGGTATTTGGTAGTTATAAAGAGTATTTAAAAAGTGGCTGTAACTAACAATTGAATAGAACCTATTATCACTCGTAAATTTAAGCATTCTACTGTTTTACGTATGTACATACAACGATTATGTTTATAATCTCTAAGATGAATTAAAGAAAATGATTCGAACCAAAGTATTAAGTAGAATTAAGAAGTACAGAAAAACATTTGACCACAACAAGTTTTTCCCTCCCTTAACTAAAAGAATTCTGATCCTACTTCGATTTAAGTCCCAATAGCAACCCTTAATTCACACTTATTTTATTTAACACACTCTTGCATACTCAACAACTATCACCACAAATCCTGTATCATAAGTTTACCTAACCAGACCACGGTAACAAACATCGTACGTTTTAAGAGATTCGCGATTTATACTCACTTATCGCGTAAGTTTTTATATAATTAAATTAATAAAGGTAATTTTATTACATAAAAACTTACGCGATAAGTCCCGTTAGTTATTAATCATAAACATCATACGATTACAAAACAGCTAATTTATCAAACCTCCTTTTACACCAGATCGCAAATCGCTACACTTCGTCCATCCCCTACCTGGTCCTAGCCTCGGGAAGAAACGAGAAGTGCACGAAGAAGATTCTGAACGAGCTGGAGAACCATCCGGTGGACCCTGAGGAGATCAGCCTGCTGCACAGCATCCACGAGAGCGAGATCCCTGGACACATGTTCAGAGGGTATACCATACTGGGTACGTTATATATAGGGAATACTTATTTTTTTGACGACCTCCGTGGCGCGATCTGTTAGCTGCCGGAACGCTAATCGTGAGGTCCGATTCCCGGTGGAGGCAGAGTTAAGAACTACGCTTTTCTACCGCTTTCCAGTCTGGTCGTTGATTGTATATGCTATATATGTATTTGTCTATATATAATATGTATATATTTCTTAAATATACGTTGAGTGGTATCCTTAACACAAGTCTTAAATGTATTCACCAAGGGGCTTGTTCAATTGGTGTAATAATGTCCATATATATTATTATTTTATTAATACCTTCCTAATTCCTACCCCTCTACAGGGAATCAGGCGTGATGTGTATATTTATTTATTTATTGTTATTAGAACGTACATCTACCTTTACATGATGTCTCTAATAAGACAGAGTAAACACTTATATAATACATATAACTTATATACTACAACAAAGACACTATTTACATTACTTAAACCTAACACAAGTAATTATTCACCTATAACATACATAGTATGTATATACATAGTGATTCTTGTGAATATATGTATTTACGTTATATACCGCTGACTATCCGCCTTTTTTTCTTTAAAATTTGGTTAAGTGACAAGGGGTATATATGTATAGGAAGTAAAATATATAACTACGATTTTCTGTCCAACCTGAGCGGGATTTAAGGACGGAATTTTATATTGGAATAAGACATCTGATCGTAAAATATCGTAGTATATTTTGCTAATAAGAGATATACTAATCGAAGAGAAATATATGTACACACATCGACGCGGCGATTGTTTTATTTATTTATATTCATTCTCATTCAAATTGAACCATCATTAGGAATAATAATAAACTTTGTTGAAGAAAGCTTCTAGTATTATTCTATTTAAGTCTCAGACAGCAAGGGTTAGCGTATGATAAAGGGTAATGAAAATCCAGCATTGATTGACTATTAACCCTTTGTATGTTTACAAATAGGCCATTGAATTACAAAATGCAAATTTCTATTCATGCATCAAAGCCTTATGAAAAGCAAGCCTTTGTTTTCTTAAAGAGATAGAGGTTTATAGACTATTAGTAGACCTATTTCAAAGCCTTATCGATAATACTGATTATTATCTAGCTTATTAACCTTCGCTTTATTCTAGTAATAAAGGGGTGTAATACTTATAACAATTAAAAACAAAAATATAAAGGTAATAAGTTGAAAGACAGATTTTAAAATGAATGGTTAGAAATATATTGTTATAATCATATTTCCAAGTATAATATAACTGGTAGTGTGTAAAGTCTCATTATTTATATAACAGAAGTTTATTACATTTATACAATTAGCGAAACACGTTACCATGTGGGAAAATAATGCAACAATAGCTGATTATTTCTGGGAATAGATATTATACTCCATTGTTGCGAAGATGGCCGCGCAATGTTCTAACTGTACCAATACGGATACTGTTTGGATGGTGTGTGTATGTATTCTTTCTTTGTTAATAAAATTAACGTCACGTCACTGCTGCCTTGTTCTTAATGAAGCTATTAACGATGAATTCCTATTCTAAATATAGATCTACGGTAACATTTTAATGCCTTTAAAACTGATTACCTACCCTGATTTTAATATTAACAAGTACAACTAATATACATAATTATTTTCTTCATATGTACATACGCACTTATACATTCACGCCCCTTAATGCTTTTAGTGGAATACAAAACTTAACAGACTCCATAATACATATGTTCTAGGTCACTTTATAGCGAAAAAAATGTTCCAATGGTCAAAAAACATATGTGACGGTTTGTTAGCACATCGCTCAATAGATTCCATTTACCCCTAGTCCATTTGTCGCCTCCTATGACATGCCGAGGAAAAGGGAAGGTGGTAAACATTATATATACCCACCAATTTACACGGAATTTATATACATACATACACATCACGCCTGATTCCCTGTAGAGGGGTAGACAGAGATCACGGATCCCCATTTGTCCCGATCCTGACAGACCACTTTCGCTTCATTAACATTCATACATCTTCTCATACACTCTCGGCGGTTATTGGTACACCTAACACCTTTTTTCAATATTAATTTACCTAATTTTCACTAAACAATTTCATCATCTTTCCTTCAGACACAAAGGAAGACAAGACTGTAAGTGTAGCCAACCATTCGGAGTACTACCCTGGCGTGCCCAAGCCCATTTGGTTCGTTTACAGCGGCATGGGTTCCCAGTGGGCAACTATGGGCGCCGAGCTCATGAGGATACCTATATTTGCTGCTGCTATCGAAAAGTTAGTATAATTATATAGTCTTAGTCTAAATATTTAATTCATTTACACAATGTGTAAAAGTACAAATTTTTTTACAAAAAAATTATTTAAAATTTAGTGTAATAATACCCTCTATTTTTGGTATAAATATGTTTATTGTAGATTTGATAGTTTTTAAGATATTTAGTTTTTAGTTGCTGGTGTAAAATTGTTATTTTCCTATTACGATAGTGTTCGTCGTCGGGGGCAGCGACATGTTCAAGATATCTAAAGTACATTCATTGATGTAAAGACGTGTTTTATTTACAATGTAGTAGTCAGTTCTAGGAGTCATTTCAAATGAATGTTTAGAGTAATTGGCTGCGATAACCATTTAAATTGAATGTAATAGGTAAAGTTAGCAAGACTCGTCAACGTATTCTTTAAGTCTATTTTATGTTATTCTTTAAGTTTTTTTTATGGGGCTAAAGGTGTATGTAGTTTTAGAATATTGGTGAGAGTGACTACTATAGTTAGTTTTAAACACTCGTAATTTATACTCATTTTATTTACCATATAAGACAGGGTCATATCACGATAAATAAATAAAGATATTGATACGATAAATAAAATAAAATGAGTACATTGCGACCTAAAACATTTTAAGGAAGCTTTTAGTCCCTTCCATATCCACTTTTTTTTAATTTTGCATCCCTTTTTTATTCCTTGTTTTTAACAACAACATATTTAATTCTTCCGAATAATTTTTTTTATAGATACTCCTATTAACATTATTTCTTTTCCTCTAGATGCCACAAGGTCCTTCAACCAAAGGGGGTGGACATAATCAAAATCCTTACTAACCCGGACAAGACGATTTACGACAATATCCTTCACTCGTTCGTTGGAATCGCCGCAGTGCAAATAGGGTTGACAGACATCCTGAATGCAATGGGCATTGTACCTACTAATATTATTGGTATGTTCTCTATATATACTCTTATACGTCAAATACGTGCAGGTGAAAAACCAGAGTTATCAGAGTTCAGAATCATGTTGTTCATGTTTATTCTGTGGTAATTTGATAGACAAAAGGCGGTATTAAGTCTCTTTGGTTTTCTGTGCATCAAAATGGGTAAAAAGACCGAAGTCATATGTATGTCAAACTCTTAAACTGACTTACTATTTGCGTAAACATTTTAGGTTTATATTATCTGCAGTTTGACATATTTTTGTTGTAAGAATAATATATAGTTGGTTATCATCTCAAAATCTTAATTCATTCTAAAGTGTGATAGCTGATTACTTCAGACATATATAAATATTAATTACACAGCCAATTACAATCCTTTACCATTACCATTCTTTACTGTATTGTATTGTATTGAAATATGTCTGCAGAGTTTCATGGCATTTCTTCTCCGCAGGAATTTGCTTTACGAAATGCCATTAGTTTAATTACATTTTTTTTTTAAATTAACTAATTGTAATGACAACTTTTCCGGTGGAAATGTTTATTTTTTCTTGACTTTCAATAAGTGATTTTATAATCCTCATATTGAATAAAAAGCATTTCATTTCATTACCATTACATTACTATACTATTTATTATACACAATCCCTTTTATCACCAGGTCACAGTGTAGGTGAACTAGGGTGTGCGTATGCCGATGGTTGCTTCACTGCAGAGGAGATGATCCTGGCAGCGTACAGCAGAGGTCTGGTGTCAGTGCAGACGCCCTTCATCAAGGGGTCTATGGCTGCTGTTGGGTTAGGGTACAAGGATGTAAGTATGGGCCTTATTAAATTAACTGATATCTGTCAGGGCCTTTTACTTGTAAGAAACTAGGCAGATATACTATGTACAACATTCTAAATTTATACACCTCTACTTTTACGTTTATGTACTAAATTGTGTTGGTATATTACAAAGAAAAATCATTTGATGACTTTGAAAAGGTTGGTTTGGAGGTTGATTATTGTAACGCTATACAGTAGGATTCTCGAAGAGTAGTGTGAATTTAAACACCTTTAGCTACTCAAAGACCGTGCAACCAACGTGACAAATGGTCAGCTAATCACCATTCAATATCAACTATCTATTATAAATTTAAAAAAGATCAAAAGCTTTCACGACCATTAAACTCTTGCGTGTAGTCAGAGATTCAGGTTTCAATCCCCGCAATCGTGGTCGTACAAATTCTATGGCCATCTCGAACCCACGTGTTGACCAGATAGTCGGTACTCAATCTGACAGACAGGTGGCAAGCCATGTTGGTATTAACAAGCACTTATTATTAGCTCGTAGGGTAACAGTTAGGTTAAAATATGACTTTTACTATATTCTCTTCATAGGTCCTACCCCTCTGCCCACCCGAAATAGAAGTGGCATGCCACAACAGCTCCGAATCAGCAACTATCTCGGGACCAGCAGAAGTGATGTCCAAGTTTGTTGCTGAACTCACAGCAAAGGGAATCTTCGCGAAGGAAGTACCTTGCTCCAACATCGCTTACCACTCGCGGTACATTGCGGGTGCTGGTAAGTTTCGTTTTCTACGTTATTTGAAGAGTTACTGTATATAAATAAATATTGAAAAAAGGTGACGTTAGGAGTACCTATAACCGCCGAGAGTGTATGAGAGGATGTATGAATGTCAATGAAGCGAAAGTGGTCTGTCAGGAGCGGCACAAATGGGGATCCGTGATCTCTGCCTTCCCCTCTACAGGGAATCAGGCGTGATGTATATGTATGTAGTTACTGTTTTCTTTTCAAGAAGATTTTGTCTTTGTTCGTTTGTTATTTTTCTTATAGTTACTGCATTTTAATAATACTTATATGATTCTGTAGGGTTAATATATTTGTACACGTATCTAAAGACTGACCCAGTCAATATGTGTAGAAGAATTATGGATTGGATAAAAGTTGTTCATAATTGTATACGTGATATTATCGATCGTATATTAGTATACAATTATAATAACAGAAGTCATAAAAAAAGCACGGAGATGATATTGTTTGCAATTTCCATATAATCACGTGAACTTTTTTAATATTCATTTTAACTGCACATTTGCAATTAAACTGCATTTATAAGTGCTAGAAATGCTTCAAGTTTATTTCTTGAATCAGACTATTCCTAACTAAAACCAATAATCTATGTCTAATAGATACCTTACTATCGCTCATACTAGACCTTCTCATATATAACAAAATCCATTATATGAACATTACTATTCTTTTCTTCTAGTTTCCAGTCTGGTTGTTGATTATGTATGCTATATATGTATTTATCTATATATAATAAGTATGTATTTCTTAAATATACGTTGACTAGTACCTTAACACAAGTCTTAAATGTACTTACCAAGGGGCTAGTTCAATTGGTGTAATAACGTCCTACAATATTATTAATTTATTACTATACCCATATCACCTCTTACAGGACCAGCTCTCCTGAAGTTATTGAGCGAGGTGATTAAGGAACCTAAGGCTCGCAGCAGCAAGTGGCTGTCAACCTCCGTGCCAGTCGAACGGTGGGAGGAAGAATCAGCTAAATACTCATCCGCTGAGTATCATACTAACAACTTACTGGTGAGTAATTATGAGTAACGATCAATCAATAGTGAGAAAATATGCCATGGCTAATGTAAAGAGGGTCTCGTATTTCCTCACGATATTTCCATTAGCCATTTAAAAGTTTTAGCTAGATAGTGCATAAAATAACAATTCCTTTGGTGTATAGTGTATAACTAGAGTCATAGACGCGTTTTCCCATTTCTCGCATAATACTACACTCTCACACATCAGTTTTGGACCACACCTAATGCTAATTAACTAGTGATCAGTCAATGGATACGATCGTCAAGAAATTGCGACTATTTAGTTGACTTAACTACAAATTAAATGTAGCTGTCAACCTAGTTTCTTACATATCTCAAAGGCGAATAAGCGTTTACAAGTTAGATAAACTACCTTATTTATGGCCTTAAGTTTTCGGTGTCAACAGTCTTTGTAACTTCATATAAACATTTTTCCTCTTTCACCCAGAACTCAGTCCTCTTCGAAGAGACCTCCAAGCTGATTCCCTCCAACGCTATCGTAGTGGAAGTGGCACCTCACGGCCTACTCCAGGCCATCGTCAAGAGGTCCCTCAGCGAGTGCGTCCATATCCCTCTGACCAGACGAGGTGCGGAGGACCCTATTAAGTTCTTCTTGGAGGCTATTGGAAAGTAAGTACTGAGTACTAATAATATAATAATATTTGGACATTATTACACCAATTGAACTACCCCCTTGGTAAGTTCATTAAAACTTGTGGTAAAGGTACTAGTCAACGTATATTTAAGAAATGTATAGATATTATGTATATGGATAAATACATATATAGCATATACAATTATACATATAATCAACGACCAGACTGGAAAGCAGTAAAAAAGCGTAGTTCTTAACTCTGCCTCCACCGGGAATCGAACCCGGGACCTCACGATTAGCGTTCAGGTGTCTAACCGATCGCGCCACGGAGATCGTCACTATTGGTATGTTACTGGTTTGGGTATTGAGAGAGATATTGCATCTTGTTTAGATAGATGTATGATGGTCTAATGTTAGGATTTGTACTGAACAATAAGCATGATAAAACAAACCTTAATTAAAATTGAATTGAATTAAATAAAGTAACAATAACACTGGATCTTCAGGCAATATTCCTTAATACAATTCATATTTCATGCAATTCATATAAACTGTCGTAAGGATACAGTTTATATGAATTTATTACTCCCCTACAGAGATATATGAGCAATATGCGTGTATTTTAATCTACATGCCATACCATCCTAGTTTTTACATATAGAACTAATATTACCATATAACTTCCTAGTGGATTCGCCATTTACTAGAACTAAACATTAACACCACTCAACAGGTTGTACGAGGCCGGTTTGAATCCGGACGTGAGCGCACTCTACCCCAAAATCGAGTTCCCAGTCTCTACAGGCACCCCGCTACTCTCACACTACGTGGAGTGGGAACATAGTGAGGACTGGTAAGTAGTCATATGGGTGAAAACAAGTGGTAAAATGCATATTTCAATTAACATATAATATGAAAAACCACACTAAAGATACAAAATAGTATGCCAAATGATATAGTCCCAATTTAAACCAAACCTATGTTACTATACAATTAAACTTTATTTGTACTTTGAGTTAATAGTTTTTTTTACCTATTTTTTTGAGTTTATATCAGTATTTTGATGTGCATTTAATTATTTTCCAATATAAATTAAATTGATAAATTAAATGAACTGTTGGACTCTCATCTCACTATACATACATATAAATGGAGATCAATGAATCCGAAATTAAAATGTGGGATCCGTTTAGGATGATCACGTGACTTAACAATTGTTTCAACACTTTCAACAAACCCCCATACATTTTAATAGCTTTCGTCATTATTATACGGATAATAAATTTATATTTTTCACGCAATACTGCACAAAATACAACGACACTGTAATTTAAATAAAGAACCAATGTCATATCATTTCGCAACATTTTAATACAAAATATTCAATTTTCAGACAGTTCAAAATACACAATTTAATTTAACACACGAACCTTTATTATTCCTCCATTACAAATGTTTGTTTCTCTTAATTAGGGCCGAAGCGAGGTTCAACGTCAGAGATCAAGTGACGTCACCTGCCCGCGAAGTTATCATGTCAATTCTGGATGAGGATTACAAGTACCTGAAGGGATATAACATTAATGGTAAGCCTATATTGTAAAAACTACCTTATAATATATTACTCTTTAGAATAGGTAATCGTAAGGATTTTTGCACGATGTTGAAAGGTTTCTATTACAGAGAACTTTCCTCATTAGAATTTAATCAATTTAAGAAGTAAGAAGATGGTAAATAATTAAAGAAGGTCATACATAGTGTTGGCATCCCTAATATATAGATATATATATATATATATATATATATATATATATATATATATATATATATATATATATATATATATATAGATATAGATATATTATAATATGTCCGTAACGGATTAAGCTTCCTGAGTCTATTAAGACCTTACCTCTAGACAAATTAATGGACAAAAATCAAACTAAAGTGACATTAATGGGGAGGGACTACTACAAAATAAAAGACTATCTGGATGATGTTATGTGACGTTTAATTTTGGTGTGTTTGCAGCTTCACGGTGCATATTTTTATTGGACCCCCTTAGGCTAGGTTAGGCTGCAGTCACATTTTGATGGATTGTTTTTTCTGCAGGTTTTTCCTATAGCCTATAGCTTGAAATATTTATTTAAAATTATTTTACAATTGTTCATGTGAAAATGTTTTATTTTTACTTTCATTTTCAAAATTAAATTATATACAAAATATCTTTATAGTCGTCGTTGTCAGAGGGTGGTAGGGTCAAGACACTGATAGCATTTTCTCTCTGGATAGCAATGCTAATTCTCTGAGAGAAGCCCTCCTGGGATCCCCACACTAATCAATTAAAATAAAATATCCCAGATATATCTATATATTACAGTTTTATGATACAATTTAAGGCAATATAACCTTTCAATATGCACTTGAAGTCTTTCAAAAATACTCCTTAACTAGCGACCCGCAGTTCTGGCTATTTAATGGATGTTATTAAACGTATAAATCTTCCTCTTGAATCACTCTATCTATTAAAAAAACCGCATCGAAATCCGTAGCGTAGTTTCAAAGATTTAAGCATACAAAGGGACATAGGGACAGAGAAAGCGACTTTGTTTTATACTATGTAGTGATACTATTCCAGGTGAGAACACGTTGCCAGAATCGACCCTCCTGGTCCTCGTTTGGGAGACATTCGCCATGCACAAAGGGACCAACTACAAAGAGTATCCGGTAGTGTTCACGAAAATCAAGTTCCACGGCCGAGCGACCCTTAACAAGCTGTCCCCGCTGCGACTCAACCTCATGATCCATAAGGGGAATAGCAAGTTTGAGGTACATTGTTTTTTAAAGGTCCATGTATATGTAGTTAGGTCCTTTAATGCCTTTGAGGGTATTAAGAAACCTGTTTAATAATGGAGATGATATTTGACTGTAAAATTGTATCACACTCGAATGGTATTCCAATGGTAACTGAAGAGTTATATTGGATTGGTTTACTCTATAAAGAAAAAATTGGATAATATGCATGTATTTTATTTTGTTAAGCAGAATGAGATTGTAAATGTGACATGCCTTGGAAATTCACTAACACATTTTAATAAGCTTGATATTGTACTGATTTACTTACGTAAACATATGTTATTTTTATTATACATATTTTAATTTCTAGTTTCCATGCATCATTAATATTTCAATTAAATACGTAATGCTGCTACAGGTCAGCTCAGACTCCACGCTCCTAGTAGAAGGGTTCATCCACGAAAGGGTTCCCAAAGAGGTGACAGAGGAGTCTCAGGTCAAAGAAGATGAAGAATTCGTCAAATACTTCGATGAGACTGATGTTTACAAGATCCTTCAAAACAAAGGATATAGCTTGCGGTATGTATAAAAACTAAATTACAACAAAGTCACTACATACATTAGATTATTAGCTTAAGTAGAACCACATAATGTTATTGAGATCGCGGTTTAAATGGGGCAAAATATTCTCTATAGAACGGTATACGGTGTCTGTGAGTGACAATAGAGTTACCATTTGTCATGATAAAAAGTGATCATGAAATGTGAACGCGGCAATACACCAAGAAATGTGATAAATATTGACTATAATATGACAAATTAGTACAGAAATGCTGACAAGTTTGAATTTCATTTCTTTATTCACGAACTACCACTCTTAATGTAACTAACAATAAGATAATAATAGACGCTATATTGAAAAAGGGTGACGTAAGGACTACCTATAACCACCGAGTGTGTATGAGAAGATGTATGAATGTCAATGAAGTGAAAGTGGTCTGTCAGGATCCGGACACATGGAATCTGGCGTGATGTGTATAATTGGTAAAAGAATATTTTGATTCTTATTACAAGGATAACTGCCTTTAGCCCTGAAGATGGAATACTTCGAATCTGTTAGCAATGTCATCTAAATCAATAAAATTTTAAGTATGAGTGAACCATTTATTCCGATAATCTAATAATTGTCATAAGAGACTACTAAAGGACTCGGGGTAAAGAGGATGTATTGGACGATAGGCTAGCAACCTGTCACAAATAGTCCATATATGTTAAAGGCACAACCCCTATATTCATGCTAATGAGTGACCAAGGAGATTTCAAGGTTCTTTCCAGTTTGAAAGGTATAGAAGGACGTGAATGTATATATACTTATGTCACATTATCTCTTAAAACTACTTCTTACCCTAAAACAAAAAAAAATACACTTTTAAATAATAATATATGTTTCAGTGACGATTTCCGTTCAATCATCTCAACCGACTCCATATTTGAGAACGGTCACGTGAAATGGACAGACGACTGGTGCATCTTCCTAGATTCCTTGCTGCAGCTCAACGTCCTCAACCAGAACCATGATGGAATATCCAACCTGAACATCATTGACAGGATCAGCATTGACACGGTGAAACATGCCACGGAAATCAAGGAGGGTTCCACGGAAAAGTTCTGCGCAGTCAAAATTAGTCCGATGTTTAAATTGACTAAGTTAGTATAAACCCTTTTTTGCAATAGGAATTTTGAATTTGGGTAAAAATTTTGCTTTGCTTTTTTTACTCATAGACTCATAGTCAATTTTTTAAGTGAATTATTTTTGATTGATTTAATTTAAATTCATCTTTTTACTTCTAGTTCGACCCACAAAAAGATTTTTGGACACGTTTAGCAGATTTTCAATATAAATTGATATCAAATTCAATTCCAGATGCGGAGGCGTTAAAATCAGGGGAATCACCTATCAGGCTGAGCCAATTTCGAACGAGAAACCAGATCTTATTAATTCCTGTGAATTTGTGCCTTTCAATGTATCTGGTGACATAGCTGTAAGAATTCAAATAATTTAAAATTAATAACAAAATTTCAAAATATTATGAAATACCTTTCTTTAAAATATAGATTTTTTAGTTATAAGGCAATTTAAGGCCATAATATAGAGAGATACGAAGCAATCTATGTATGAATAAGAGGTCTACTTGTTATTTATATATATCTTTATATATATGAAATACAAATAGCTTTATATTTTGATTGAGTTTGTAGATAGCGCAAACAATATTGTATGTATGTAATGTTGACTTTGTATGCTGATTTATTTCAATATAGTTATCGTACTTTACACGGCACAAACTAACAACAAATTTACCTACTTTCAGACCAACACAGTTCTGACCTTACAGTTGCAAATAGCCGCAGAAAACATCGATAGGCCAGAAATCCAAATCCTTAACATTGGCAAGAAAGCTGAAAATATTACGAAACTTATCAAAGAAGCTACAGATACTATCACTTCTGCTAAGTTTGAAGTCAAAACAGTATCAGATGAAAACCCCAACACGATTTTGAAGGAACTTAGTCACGCTCAAGTTATTGTAACTGAAGATATTTTAGGAAACAAGGAGGTAAAATTTAACAATGGATGATATATCGTTAACATTATTATATTTTTGAGTAATTAATCGACAAAAGGAATATGTGTGGGTGAAGTGGAAGGGCGGTTACGTAGAAGCCGGCCCAATAAGAAACGTTAGAAGTACCTATAACCGCCGAGTGTAAATGAGGAGGTGTGTGAGTGTCAATGAAACGAAAGTTGTTTGTCAGGACCGGGACAGATGGGGGGTCAGTGATCTTTACCTACCCCTCTACAGGGAATTATGCGGAGCTATAATTACAACTTACAATACTATAACATATTATATAAATACAATACTATAATTGCATTTTGCAAATTACTCGTACGACACGTAACAATTTTTTTTCATATTTTTTTTCTAGAAAATTCAAAGCTTGTACAACTTCATCCCTAACAACACTTTCGTCATTACATTCGAAAATGAATTCAATGTAGCTGACTTAGAGAACAAGAATAAATTCATCATCGTATCCGGGATGATGAACAAGAACCGCGGTACAGTGTTACTGAGAAAGAAGATAGTAGAAGATAAACGGGAGACAGTTCATATTCCGATCAAGTTTGACAAAAACTTCTCCTGGGTATCAAATGTGAGGGCGGAGTTGCAGAAGTCAAAGAGAGTGATTCTAATTTCTGATAGACAGCCTTACTGTGGATTGTTTGGTAAGATATAAGAAATCCCTAGATGATAAGAAACAATTTAATCAATAACATCCGGTACCTAGAAAATGTTTTCTGTTCCGGTCTATAAAACAAAAGTCTTAATTTTTTATGGACTGTTTAATTGAAAGTTGAGTGGTTTCTTAAATATTTGAGATAAGTCCGACGACACAGGACATATATCGTATATTAAAAATTTAATAAAGAAGAAAATTGATTTAAAAATTCACCGACATTTCCTTCTTTTGATAGCGGTTGAATAGTCCGCTTAATAACAAAGAGTATAAATCAAAATTACTTTCCAGGAATGGTGAAAACTTTGAAGAAAGACTTCGGTGACAGAGTCAACTTAATTTTGATTGACGACTTCTCGGGCCCAAGTTTTAATTTCGAAAACCAAATCTTCAAGGATCAACTTTCGAAACAGTTGACTTTCAATGTGTTCAGGAAAGTGAGTTTTTTGAACTTTTCACTTCATTTCATTAAGGAAATTTATGTTAATACCACTATGATATAAACGGAGAGTTGAAAACAATCTGCTAAAATAGGTTTATTTTTCTCACTCCCTTAAAATGCATTTGTAGGAAAAGTCTCGAGTTTCAAATATTTGATAAGTAATAGAATTTTTAAAAACATCTTTAACAAATCCTATATCATTTAATAAGGAATTACGGATTGTGTGGAAGTTTAAGATTTACGTATACATTCATGTCATGACGAACGCGTTCACGACCATCAACCCTTGCGTAGTAGTCAGAGGTTCAGGTGTCCATCTCCGCAATTGCGAAGGTTGACTTTTTTATAATGAATATTAATTATATTGATATTTACAAAAAACTTAACAAAACAGGCAACTAGCTGGCGTGTCGTATTAGGCAACTAATGGACTGGGGGTCAATGGAATCTGTTGCGCGATGGGCTAGAAACCAGTTATCAATATTCTACATAACATAAAACCCCAATATTCATGCTAAAAAGTGGCCTTGGAGATATAACCGTCTTCAAGGTTCTGTCCATCCCGAAAAGGATCCAGGACATCAGTGTATGTGTGTGTAAAATTTTGTTACTCAGGGAAAATGGGGAAGTTACTACGAGCTACCTTCCCGGTTTAACATTCCGGCACAAAATGTGGTTCTGAACAATCTGGTTCCTGGCAATTTGGACACTCTGACCTGGACCGAGAGTCCAAAAACGGCAGCTGATAAGGACTTGGTTAAGGTAAGAATTTCATTTCAAGAATTCATAATTAAACATATTACGTTTTTTATCATACGATCTCACAATGATGTTGGCACAGACGTTTTTAGACCATTTAGTCATTAAAAGGAGTTGCGAAAAATATCAACTAAGCAATTGGATGTATAAATAATTCTTACAAATTTCATTCTACTTATAAGCAAGTTGTAAAGTAATTTATTATAAAACATTCTAAAGCACAATCCTGGAGAGAGAATTCGTGTTTATGGGTACATTTGACAGACAAGCTCTCACTAACAAACTTTTCATTACTCAAAAAAAATTAAAATTAGCCTTACCAAGATCTCGAAATATTTCCTTGAAGGTTTTTTAATTTTCACTTATCTTACGTTCTACTCCAAACAGGTGGCTTACGCTGGTCCATCCACCAGAGATGCTTTGAAGGCCATTGGAAAATCATTAGGAGAGATTGAGGCTTACGGAACGGACTACAGTGGACATAACTCAAGGTATAATAATAATATTTTAGCACTGTATTCAACTTCCCCAATCAACTAGACCCTTAAAGTTTGGCTAAGACTTGTAAGGGTACAAGTCTACGTTGACTTATAAGAAATATTTAATAACTAGTGACCCGCTCCGGCTTCGCACGGGTGTAAAATATATAGCCTACTCCACTATTTAATGGATGTTATTATATTTATAAGCCTTCCTCTTGAATCACTCTATCTATTAAAAGAAAACGCATCAAAATCCGTTGCGTAGTTTCAAAGATTTAAGCATAATTATAGCATAAAGGGACATAGGGACAAAGAAAGCAACTTTGTGTTATACTATGTGATTACGCATAGATAAAAACATTCATCTAATATATGACTGTTATATGTCTTACTGGGCCCCTACGTAACCGCCCTTTCACTTCACCCACATACATTCCATTTGTCAATCTACTATCATTCATCCACCTTGTCCAACCTATCGAAGCGTGTTTATGTTTTTTATAAGACGACGGTGGAAAGGCTATTTTGCTTAAGTGCCATTTCGCAACTTCATAGTAGAGCTTTAACAGTCTTAAAAATCGAAAAAAGATGTATAAAATACTTTTATGATAGATTTTCGTGAATTTTGTAACTAATCAAATTAGAAACTACAAAACAAAAACTTACACCGTACTTTTCGACACATTTCGTAAAAGTATTTTTATTGCGAAAATGTACATAGATATTCTTTAAACTTCATTTCCGTTGGTACATGCTCAAGCGGGATTTGAACCCCGTACCCACTGATACAGAGTCAAGCCCCAAACAACTGAGCCACGTCGAATAACTGAGCTACGTTAAGTGACTAATTAAGCAAATCTAACATTAATTTTTGATTAATAACTAACGGGACTTATCACGTATGTTTTTATATAATAAAGTTACCTTTGTTAACCTGACGTTTCGGCTACGTTGCAGCAGCCATGGTCACGGGCAGACCGTTAGTTATTAATCATGAGTATAAATCGCGAAATCAAAATCAAGCCATATAATCAAGCCATACGATTGGCCGACCTCCTATTGGGAGATGGCACCTGAAGAAGAAGATAAATCGCGAATCCCTTAAAACTATAACATTAACTTGTTGAATACAATATTTTTCGTTCTTTTTTCAAACAGGGGAGACCGCGTGATGGGTCTTGTACAAGGAGGTGCTTTAAGTACCACAGTGAAGCCTGATTCAAACCTCATCTGGCCAGTGCCTGACCACTGGACCCTTGAAGACGCAGCCACCGTTCCTATGCCATACGTGCTTGCCTATTATTGCTTGGTGAGTAAATAAATATTTTAATTTAAAATGAAAATCATTTTATTCAACATAAAATCACTTATTGAACGTCAAAAAAAAATATTTTTTATAAATAATATGTCATTAATATAAACTAATTCTTAAAAAAAAAATCAAATAATATTATTAAAAATAATGTTCTTATTATATAGTAATTATTATTATTATTTATATTATAACTAAAGTATTTATCTTTAAGACAATATATTTTAAGTCATCTTTCGATTGAGTACAGGGGCTATGCAGACAAAAAATGTAAAATTCTGGTTACTTGGTTGTTGTTTAATCGTTCAATAAAAGATTCTTACCAGTCCTTGTTGTTAAGGAACAACTGACTTTAATTATAAGAAAAACCTCAGCTAGAATATTTTATTAAATTCAACATTAACATCAAATATAGGTACATTACCATTTGAGACGTGAACATTTTATATACTGATAATATAAATTATAATTCTTAAAATAATTAAACTCGAAAGGCATAATAAGACCTAAATCTTTTTATTCTTGTAAATAACAACATTGCTTACCACCTGTCACACTGAGTACTGACAACCTGGTCAACACATGGGTTTGAGTAGGCCATAGAATTATTACCTTCGCAATTGCGGAGATGGAAACCTGAACCTTTGACTAGCCTGCAAGGGTAAATAATTCTATTAAGACTAATATATCTTCTCCTATCATCCTTTAGGTATTCTGCACGAAATTCACTGCGGATCCTGACGGTTTTAAAAAAGGAAATACGGTGCTGGTGAACGGTGGCGCTGGTGCGTTAGGCCAGGCCCTCATCAATCTCTTACTGTCCTTGAAATGCAAGGTGCTGGTAACCGTCAGTGATGAGAAGAAGAAGAAGTTCTTGCTAAGAATGTTTCCTCAGTTGAATGGTAATGTTTTGAAGATTTGTATAGGATTCATTTATATACCCTGTCACATTGAGTACTGACAATCTGGTTAACACTTGGGTTCAAGGTGTCCATAGAATTTCTACCTTCGCAATTGTGGATTACTACCTTCACAATTGTGGAGATGGAAACCTGAACCTCTGACTACCCCGCAAGGGTTAATGGTCGTGAATGCGTTTGTTTTTTTTTGTTTATTCATTTAAATACTCTTTTTGGAATGGTATAAGATTCTACTGATTACTATTATGCTACTGATTATTAAGATATTGATTGACGGATTAAGTTATGTATTATGTATACCAGAACAATTTCCAAAATTTTATAGATACTTGCATTTTGTATTTTATTTGTAAGGGTTTGTTGTATATTTCTTCATATTTTGTCTCTTTGAGACCCCTTTATAACCGTGAATACATAAAGGGTGCAAATAATGTTGTTATTACAATACTATCACACCTTTTTTGATAGGCTGATTTTACAAGTGTAATTAATAATATGATAATATTTAGGACACCATCATACCAATTGAACTAGCCCCTTGGTAAGTTCATTTAAGACTCGTGTTATGGGTACTAGTCAACGTATATTAAAAAATATATATCGTTATGTATATGAATACATATATAGCATAATATATAGTCAACAACCAGACTAGAAAGCAAAAGAACACCTTAGTCCTTAACTCTGCTTCCATCGGGAATTTAACCCGGGACTTCACGATTGGCGTTCAACTAATGGCACCACGGAGGTCGTCAATTAGTTAGGTAATTTAAAATGTAATATAATGTAACAATGTCATATATGTAATCTTTCCAGAACAAGACATTGGCAATTCTCGCGATAACACATTCCCCGCCATGGTGGCCCAAAGAACGAATAACATGCTATGCAATCTCGTGATCAATTGCGCCAGCGGACCAATCAGAAGGGTGAGTGATTAATGAACGAGACCGGAATGAGGGTCGCGTATAAATGTCCTTCGGTCAATGAGACGGGATTGATTAAGATGTACTCGATCATCTTGATTGACGTCAGCGGTTCTTTTGGGTAATGTAGTTGAGATTTGTGTTAAAAGATAGTAAAGTTTGGTTTTGTTTAATTTTGTGAAATAAGGGGCATTATTCTTCGAGTATATGGCGATGAGGTTGAATAATTTTACTGTTTGAATTTGTACTAGGTGACTAAATGTCGACAGGTTCTAACCTTTACATTACAACATACTCATACAGATATATTGTAGAAAACAATGATCGGAATTTGCTTTAAACATACAAGCATCACTTTAATATCTAATGATCTAAAAATGGCTCAATAGACAGTAAAAATGTTAATATCGAGAACACTTATGCAATATTAGGAGTATAATAATATCACCGAAATTCTTTCAAGCACGAAAGGGATTAAAAATGGAAGAATATAATATGTCTCTACACAGTCAATATCCAAGAAGAAAAATAGACAAACGCGTTCACGACCATTAACCCTTGCAGGGTATTCAGAGGTTCAGGTGTCCGCAATTGCGAAGGTAGTAATTCTATAGCCACCTCGAACCCACGTGTTGACCAGATAGTCATTACTCAATTTGACAGGTGGAAAGCCATGTCATGAAGAACATAAGTGTATATAACATACATACATACACATCACGCCTGATTCCCTGTAGAGGGGTAGGCAGAGATCACGGATCCCCATTTGTCCCGATCCTGACAGACCACTTTCGCTTCATTGACACGCTTCTCATACACACTCGACAGTTATTGGTACTCCTGGCGTCATCCTTTTTTAATAATAATAATAATATTTTAGGACAATATTACACCAATTGAACTAGCTCCTTGGTAAGTTCATTTAAGACTTGTGTTAAGGGTACTAGTCAACGTATATTTAAGAAATATATACTTATTATAAATAGATAAATACATATATAACTCTGACTCCACCGGGAATCGAACCCGGGTCCTGATGATTAGCGTTCAGGTGGTTAACCGATCGCGCCACGGAGGTCGTCGTTTTTAATATATAGTTTTTTTATATAACAGTATGATTACACGTACCCGTATTATTGTTAATATTTCATTTCCCAGACCGCAATGACCTGCTGTGGCTTCAACAGCCTCTTCCTGGACCTCAATGAGAAGGACATGATCGAGAACAGTGAGTTCGCGATGTTCTTCCTCAGCGAGTCTAAGTCTTACAAGGCGGTGAGGTTTGACAACCTCTTTAGGGAAGACTCCTTGGAAGAGAGACAGGTAATTGAGTATTCCATGTCGCCATTTCTAATTGATCTAAGCGATATGTGCAAAGATAATTATGTTTCTGTAAAATTTGTTTTTGTAACTGGCACTGGGCAGAAAATCCTGAATGCTGGAGTTTCTTGTTGGTTCTTCTCCGAAATTCAATGCTAAAAGACATCCAGAGTCAGGCAATTGTTTTGACTTTCAATGAATGTACTGTACTTGTACTAAAAACATTTGACTTTGAGTATTAAATAATTATATAATGGTTAATTTAGACAAAGGCAAACAAACGCGTTCACAACCATTAACCTTGCGGGGTAGTCAGAGGTTCAGGTGTCCATCTCCGCAATTGTGAAGGTAGTAATGGCTACCTCGAACTCACGTTTTGACCAGATAGTTAGTATTCAATGTGATAGGTGGTGAGTCATGTCGATATTTACAAGCACTAAATTACAAGTTCGGGGAATTGGTAGGTTTCCTCACGATATTTTTCCTCAACGTAGTATTCGACGCATTTCGTAAATATGTTTTAGTACGTAGTTGTCACTGATCTAAGGTGAGTATTTGAAACAAACAAGTATCTTATTGCCTATTGAGCTCATACCGAATTGGCTGGTGTTAGCTGGACTTATTCGGTTAAAAGTTTTTTTTGTAAATTGTAATGTTATGAACAAGACATAATATGTATGTAGCAAAATACAAAACATAAAGAATTTGTTTGATTCACGAGCTTACATGAGTGATTTGCCTAGTTTAATAATATCGTCTAATTTTAAGATATTTTCTAAATATTCAATTAATTCGGTACAATTACTTAACAGTTGTTAGTTTCAGATTTAAAAACAATAGAACTCGATTAATTATTCTAGTCCGAAACATAAAAACAATGGCCTAGATGAATTGTATTTAAAAAAGTATCTACCTTTATTGAAAAGCATTGTTCTTTTCATTATTATAAGCTTCAAAAATATTTACTTATAAATTTACGAAAATACTCATTATTTATCATGAGTTATAAAGGTTATCTTAACATTGCATTAATACTTTGATAAATTTATTTTTGGAATACAATACCCTTAAACAAAATAAAACTAAATATGTACAAAAATATACTCAAATCTGTTCTGCTCAGGAATGTTACACAAAATTAACATTTCCTTTTTATCATTAATAACTAACGGGACTTATCACGTAAGTTTTTATATAATAAAATTACCTATATTGACCCGACATTTTTTTTACGCGATAAATCCCGTTAGTTATTGATCATGAGTATAAATCGCGAATCTCTTAAAACTATAATTTCCTTTTTGCCCAAACAGCTTATCCAACTGCTGATAGCAGATGGCATTTCCAAAGGGGTAGTGAAGCCCCTCAGCAGGGTAGTGTACCACCCCTTGGAGATCAACAGAGCCTTCCGCCTGCTTTCCACCAGCAAGCACAGGGGGCGTGTGCTGCTCAATATCAAGGAGTTGAGCCAGTCGCAGCAACAGTTACAAGTATTGCCAAGGTATAAATATGCATTATAAAAGTGGACCTATATGTAGAGTAGTTAAGTTGAGTAAGTCAGCTAAGACTTGTTAATTACATTAAGAACTACGTTCTGCCTGATAGTTAATTTTTGAGTAAACTTTTCCCTTTGGTGAGTCCCTAGGCTTACCCAGAAAAAATAAGAGCGATATACTTCCATTGATGCTTGACTTTGGTATGGAATGAGATCCGACAATTGTTTTTACATATAAATAAATATAATCAAGACTCTAATATATTTCTAAGATTACTTTTTTGAACTAAGTCTTCCCATTAATGGGTATACATCTGGTAACTGTAACATTTTGCCAAATTATCAAATGTTTCACAGGATGACCTACTCACCCAAAGCAAGTTACTTGATTGTTCCCGACGAGAGTCTTTTCGGAATTGAACTAGCCGACAGAATGGTTAGAGGAGGGGCTAAGAAACTAATGATTCACACTTCACCAACTGTCATGACTGGATATCTGGCTATGAAAATGGAGTAAGTACTTTTTTGTGTCTAAGTAGGTATCAAAATATACTACGACACAGATAGTAAGCTAAGCTTGTTAAAGATGAATAGAGTGAGTCAATGATTAACTAGAAATTTGTCACCAATATTGCAAACTCGATAGCCATACTAAAAGTGCGATTTGGCGAGGATGTTGAAGAATAGTGTACTTATATATCTTCTAGTTATACTATATATTATATTATGTTACTATATCTTATACCTAAAAACATCTCTTAACATTAGGTACTTAGTCAACTCTAACTAGATGTTGTGATAAAGTCACATTAAATTTAATCAAATCCAAACCAATATGTCGCCATACTAACCGATATAAACATTTAGAAAAAGACTAAACTTTTACTTCTCATATATTTAAGTTTCTAACTCTGAATTATTTTCCAGCATGTGGCGTCGACAAGGTGTAGACGTCAGGTCTTCCAACATAACCCTTCAATCAGAATCCAACTGCATACAACTGATCAAAATGACTACTGAACTAGGACCTGTTGAAGGCATTTTCGTCACGAAAACCTCATACAGTAAGGGAGCTGAAGATTCCAAGGACTTTTCGAAGAAGTTCGAAGATATTGGCTTGGTGGTGGCTAATATGGATCTGGCTTCGAGGAATACTTGTACTGAGCTTAAGTGAGTGTTTTTTGGTTTTTATCCATACTTTTTAGGACTTGTATAATGTTCTACTACCTTTTTTTTCTAATAATATAGCACGAAAGAATATTTGCTTCGATAGTTTGGAATTGTTGTGCGAATGGATGATTTTATAGTGACTAAAGGAGTAAATGTGGGAAAGCTGAAAGGGTGGTGACGTAAGGATCAGCTCAATAGATGTCCTATACCAGAAAGTTGACATGTTCATGAGAAGTACCTTTAGAAAAATATATAACAGCAATGTGTATATGAGGTGTGTGGATTTCATTGAAGGTAAAGTAGGTTGTAGGATCAAGACAAATTTTCGCGATCTCTGATTCTCTATATAGCGAAACTTGATATGTATGTATATAATGATATTAATAATTAACATTTATATTCTATTTTAGACACTTCGTGATCCTAACCCAGAATTCAAGTGACATAGCTGCCTCCTACTCCACGTCTTTGGCAGAGAGGATCTGTCAGGAACGACTGGAAGTTGGTTTCCCAGCATTGTACTACCAAGTACCGCTCATTGATGAGGTTAGTTATTATAAATGAGACTGCTAAATATTCGAAAACCTACATACGACACTAAAGTAACTTAAGTTGTTTTAAGCATGTATTTTAAACCATGTTGTCGTCTTTTGTTAACACTAAATGATTGTTTAACATATCATCTGAAATTTTGTAATCATAAAAAGTGATTAAGAGTCTAGATGGTTTTTAAAAGTCCCTACTTGGAACGATTGTACAGGAATCACCAATGGGACTATCTTTGACACGATTCAGGTTGCTTGATATTTATTATTTGATGAGGTTGCTTGGTTTTAAAACCACTTGCTCATATATAAACCCATCTAAAGTAAAAATCTATATTGATAATACCTGACATGGTTGACAGTACCAAAATCTACATCCTTCTTATTCCTAAACAGAAGTCAGCAAAAAATTGATGAACATGAATGATGGTAACCCATTTAACCCCAAAAATACTTTAAAATCACCCTTAAGCTGCACTTACATAGTCTGTTGTTTACATTAAAGGCTAACTCATTGAATCCCGTCCACAGTTCAACACCAAGGCCATTTCCAGCGTATTGCCGCAATCGATGCGATCCGTATTCAATTCGCTGGAAGCGAGCCTTAAGTTGAAACATCGCAATATCCGCACTTACAATCTGAAGCGGGACTACTCAGGCGATGCGCTGGAGAAAATAGCCAGGATCCTTGGTAAGAAAAATGTTTTATATGGCTAAGGTTTAGTAGAATTGACCCCTATATGAGGTTAAGACGTATAAACTCCCTTTAGAGATAGGTGGTTTTGTTGTAGACAATGAAATAAAATTCTTGAAATCGCGAAATATTGTCTTTAAGTTAACAATTAAATATTCTTAATAATTGAAAATAAATCTAATTACATAATTAAGCATTATGTAAAGAAGAATCTGCAGAGAAGAAACTCTACTCTAAATGTTCGTAATTGCGAAGATTTACGTCTATAACGCACCTGTTTTAGACCAAATAGTCAGTACTAAACTACTAAATCAGTAATGCACTACAGGTTTTATAGAAATTTACTATTGTCCATTAAATCCAACGATGGATTTGAAAATAGTACATTATTATTATGAAACAATACTGTTTCGTAGAATAATAATTATTCATTTTGTTATATCTCACGAAAAAATACACTAATATTCTAATTTCTCATAAATAACATAAACATGACTTTCCATTTAAACATTTCCCTTTCTCTAGGAGTGAGTTCAGTGAACGATCTAGATGAGTCATTGACGATTGAGCGATTGAAACTGAGCGAAGTGACGACTGAGGAACTGAGAAACGCTATCAAGGCCATCACGGGTGAACTGTACACTGACTTGAATCTAACTTCAATGGAAATTGCGAAGTAAGTATAGATAAATATACATGTGTGGCGACCTCTAGAGTTCCACACACAGAGTGAAACCTAAGTAAACCTAAGTCGCAATTAGTTAAACATAATTACCACAGATGACGCCGGCAAGAAATAGAATAAAATAAAATAAATAACTAGAAAAATCTATTTCCTAGAACGCGCAATTAAAATATTTAACGGAAACAAGATATATACAAACTTCCAAATCAGGCCATTAGCCTGGACGAACATCTGCCCAGGTAGGAAGCTTCCTCTTTTCCTGTAGGACACAGTGAATCCTACACATCCATAGATTCACTCGGGTTGGTCAGAACCTCGGAGATATATCTCCTTGGTCAATTTTTTGCATGAATATTAATTAAATAAGTTTGCTATATTATTTGGAACATTACTGACAGGTTGCTAGCCTATCGCTGAATTAATTTCATTTACTCCTATTTTTCTCCTAAGATATACAAAGAACGGCAGTTAGTTAGCATTCTTTTTACGTCCTAGACTATTACAGGACTATACAAATCCTATAGTAAAATTAATTGCTTTCTTTAACAGGCTGAAAGAACTCTGCTGTAGACAACTGACCAACAATAAGTTCAACGCTGGCTTGGGAGCTTTCTATACTGCGATTGACGCCGACGAGTGCCTTGCCACGGAGCCTATGATTGCTATGCCTACGCAGCTCGGGAAACCTAGTGAGGTAAGGAATGATAATAATGATATTTGGACATTATTACACCAATTTAACTAGCCCCTTGGTAAGTACATTTAAGACTTGTGTTAAGGGTACTAGTCAACGTATTTTTAAGAAATGTATACTTATTATACATATATAAAAACATATTTAGAATATATAATCAACGACCAGGCTGGAAAGCAGTAGACTTAACAGCAGTAGTTCTTAACTCTGCCTCCACCGGGAATCGAACCCGGGACCTTACGATTAGCGTTCAGGCGTGTATAATAATATATACATACTTAATGTAGTCAAATCAAGGGTTTATTCCTTTTGGGGTGTATATAATGAATACGTCGGAATGGAAATTAATACAAAAGCTCTGTCACAATTAACGTAAATAATGGGGATTTCACAAATACACTTAATGTTGACTTTATATAATACTGAAGTGACCCGCTCCGGCTTCGCACAGGTATAAAATATATAGCCTTCTCCACTATTTAATGGATGTTATTATACATATAAACCTTCCTCTTGAATTACTCTATCTATTAAAAACCCGCATCAAAATCCGTTGCGTAGTTTCAAAGATTTAAGCATACAAAGGGACATAGGGACAAAGAAAGCGACTTTGTTTTATACTATGTAGTGATGTGTATAAATTACTTATACTCCCTTTCCAACTCTATAGACTGAAGAAGAGTTAGACGCGAAATGCACATACCTGTTCCTCCTGCCTGGCTTCGAGGGCCACCACCGCATCTTCGAGAGGGTCAGCGAGAGGCTCAAGGTCAAGGCTCTGACCTTCCAGCTAGGTCCTGACGTGGATGGCCAGAGCATCAATGATATTGCTCAGAAGATCAGAGATGTGAGTTGAGATATTTTATTATATTATTATAGTGGTAGTATATGAATCGTAAATGTATGAAGATTGTATGTGTTATTCGAATGTGTATTTAATATCTATATTAAGATAATACATATTGGGGTTGTGATGTTATATGGAACATTGGTGGTTACAACACTATTAACCCATAATCCTTTAGTTACCTCCTACTTCATGCTGGCAAGAACGACAGCTAGTTAGCATTCTTTTTATGAGTCAGACTAGTACCAACCCCAATATTTATGCTTAAAAGTTACCTAGCAGATACTAAATACCTGAGATTCTGTCTACCCCCAAATAGATTGAAAAACGTGAATGTATATGCAAGAACCACATATAAAATAATGTAAAAAGTTGACACAGTAAATATTTTCCTATTATCAATGATATTGCTCAGAAGATCAGATATGTGAGTTGTTTTTTTTTTTTGTCTTAGATGTATCTTAGTCGATGGTGGGTACTCAAACTATGATTATACTGAATTGGTTTTACTGTCGTAAATGTGTATTTTTTTTTGTGAAACATGATTGTTATAACTTTTAAGTAGAGAGTGTAGAGTCGATGCCAACTTAAAAATATTCATTTATTTTAACAATTTATGTAATAATTATTCATTGAATAAAGAAATCATTAATAAACCATCCGTGTTATAAGCGTACCAAATAATGTTATCTAGACAAAAAACATAGTCGAATAGAAAGACGTAGTAAGAGTAAAATAGTAGTCGTACAAGTAGAATAGTCATTAAAAATCCGGTTGTCTATATTTATAAAACAAATTAGTACTATCAATGAATAGAAATACCCAAATACAACATAGAAAACCTTAATCGTATAATCTCCTTGTACAAAACAGACAGCTGCTTACAATCATACAAATCCCGAACCAACCAACAATCAGGAACCTAATAAATACAACAGCAAACAAAATAAAAGCAATAAATAAAACCCAATTTAGCAGTGTACAGCACGCAAAAATGTTTGTATTTACCCCGTGTCGCCTCGCTTGATAACCGTAACCTCGTGGGAAATAACGCTTGCAAACATTTCCAATGTGCTTCAGGGTACCTTATCTCTAGGTCTCGTATCTTACTGGGTTGAAAGCTAACTAGATGCCTTTCTTTCTGGCATGTGAAAAGTAAATGGTATATTTTTGGTGTTGGAATGGTAACCGGTCACTGATATTCCATATAATGAGGATGATCAGATGTTGAAAAATTCAGATAAGAACATTACGTATCGAAATATAAGTTTTGATTAAGATATTATTAGTTATTAGAGGCTTTAGTGACTATTGACTGACATAAAGATGGGTAGACAGACACCACGAACCCAAAAAAAACTAGACGGTACAGGGCTAGCAAACTATTGCCGATATCTTATATAAATGCCATTACAGCCTTTAAACATATTCGTACAATGACAAATTAATTTAAGTTTAATAACCCATACACAACTTGATACATAATCATTATTTACATATTATACATACTTTTAAAGTTCTTTTTACAATACATCGTCCATTACAAGTAAAATAATGTGTTTTCACGTATGATTTCATTCCTTTTGATATCCACCACACAAACCAGAAACGTAACCCAATTAAATTACAAATCATGTTCAAGCCTAGAGCTGTTTTCTTATTACATTCCTGTGTTTGATTCCGTAATATAAGCAGCATCTTTCAAGTAATTGTGTTTACTTATAATTCTCTTTTGTTTGTGCCTACTGCTGTCACAATAAGCGGTATTCGGGAGCGTTGCTTAGATTAAACTTAAGCTGGGCTTAGCGAAAATATATCTACTTAAATATGGGACATATTTTAAAGAAGAAAGCGGTTATTGTTGATTTTATAAAATGATTTTAAATTCTATTAACAAGATCTAATTAAACAACGGTTGTTTTTTATTTGATATTTTTAATGCAATAGTAACTTATTCAAAACTACCTTCTCTCATTTTATTTATTAATATTTTTGTAATTTAATGTTCAACAACCAAATTAATAAAATACCATTTGAATTAATAATTATGTAATTTATAGATATTATATATACTTAATTTATATGAGTATTTATTGTACTGACTAAAAAACGCTTCTGAATACCTCACCACGATATCTCGGTAGGTAATTTGGAGTAAAGTTCATTGTTTGAGGCAAGTTTCTTGCTAAGTAAACCTCAACGATTGCTCATTCAGACTTAAATAAACAAAGTATTCCCAACTTTAAATGCTCAATTGAGAACTTGTATTTGAATAAGATAGATTTGAATAGCTATAAACGATTTAATTACGGATTCGTGTTTATAGAAATTAATATATGCGTAAGATAGACGCTATATTGAATAAGGGTGACGTTAGGAGTATCTATAACCGCCGAGTGTGTATGAGAAGATGTATGAGTGTCATTAAAGCGAAAGTGGTTTGTCAGGATCAGGACCAATGGGGATCCATGATCTCTGGCTACCCCTCTACAGGAATTCAGGCGTGATGTGTATGTATGTATATATGCGAATCTCTTACTACTTCCAAGAAGGGCAATGGACGAGATTTAAATGTTATAATTATATAAACACTTCACGACATGTGTATACACACTCTCTTTTTTACTATGGCGGGGTAGTCCGAGGCTTGAAATCCCATTTCCGAAATTTCGAAGGCATGTTAAGCATGAGCCAATTAAAAACCCGTTATGTATATGTTAATTTTAAATATATTCTCTCATGTTTACTTACTTCTTTTGACTTTTTTTTTAAAACACAGTTCAATAGATTTAAATAAAAAAATGAATGACTAAATGCATACTACTTATGTTCAAGAGGACACATGTGTACCCAACATGTATAAATTCACGTTCTATTCCTTCAAATGAAAATGAGGAATGTTTCCTCACGATATAAAGGAACATTTATTAATAGAATATATTTATAAGCCGTATAAAATAAGATTCCGATTGATCTTTTCACCTCTCAACTTTCAACGACACGACAGAAAAAGGAACTTATTAATTATCGATTCCCCGAACAGTATGCAATAAAAGTAACTTGTAAGGCTTAACTCCGCAGCTCTAATTAAACGTTTCTTTTTGCAGTTCATGAAAAAACGGCTAGAGATCGGCGAAAAGTTCTATCTGCTGGGCTACTCGTTCGGCGTGAACGTTGCACTCGAATTAGCGTCCATAATGGAAAAAGAAGGTGAATTCCGATTAAAAACAACGTTCAATTTGAAAAGTTGGAAGCGATTTTCAATACCGTATCGCTTCTTGTGCATTTCTGTTAACTTGTTCCGAGTTTAAATTGAAAATTACTTTCGCAGGTCACGTTGGTGTCGTCTTTTGCTTGGACAGCAGCCCGGACGCTTTGAAAATGCAACTCGATGGCTACTTGGGCACTCTTAGCGACAACGATTTGCAAAATCGGATTATCGAGCACATGTACGAACTAATGACAGGCGAAACTAGCGCCACACTGACTGAAGAACTGAACTATTTGGAAGACTGGCAACAGAAGATCAATGCTTGCGTACAAAAGACCAGAGGACACGTGAAGTATTCCCACCAGTATATCAGATCCCTCTTAGAGACGGCTTACAAGAGAATCGTCCAAGCTAGGGAATATAAGACCAACATGGTTCTCGAATCTGAAATAGTACTGATCAAAGGTATACCTCATCCTGATTCAGGGGTACTGGAAAATGACTACGGTCTATCTAAATACAGCAAGCAACCTGTGAAGGTATATGACATTGAGTACGATCACGCCTTAGCCCACAGAGACTGTAGTATTTCAAACATTATCAACTGCAATTTGGACGAAAAGGTGATTGAGTATTTCAAGAACACCAACCTATGTGAATTGTATTTCGCTGATCCGTTCAAGATACTGTAAGCATTGAGTTAGTCTAGTTTAGTTGCACGGCCACTTAAATAAAGATCGATGAAGACGCATTGAGTGTTTCATTTACTCTCAAGACACTCGGCAGGAATGGATCGTTTATTGATATCCCTAACCAGTAAGTTTTAGTACTAAATAGCAGTATTTCGATAATATTTCTATATTTAAAAAGGCTTTACCTAGCTATATGACTATTGTTTTATATCTGTGAAAGATATGACAAATTAACCATTATTAAATATTATATTTATTTCGACGTAGTTCAGTTGTTAGGGGCTTGACTCTGTATCAGTGGGTACAGGGTTCAAATCCCGCTTAAGCATGTTCTAATGGAAATGAAATTTAATGAATTTTTCTGTACATTTTCGTAAAATAAAATACATTTACGACATGCGTCGAATATTTCGGTAAGGGAAAACATCGTGAGGAAACCTATCTGTGCCCCAAACAGGTAATAGTAAGTGCTTGTAAATGGCGACATGGCTTACCCCCTGTCACATTGAGTACTGACCATCTGGTCAACACGTGGGTGCGGGTTGGCCATAGAATTACGACCTTCGCAATTGCGGAGAAAGACCTGAACCTTTCCCTACCCCGCAAGGGTTAATGGTCGTGAACGCGTTTGTCTTTGAAGAGAGAAGAACAAGTATAGAGTATATTGTATTTAAATTAAGTAACATACACAAATATTTCCTCTAAATACCTACAACTGCAATCTCTAAACTATTCAATAAACGCAGTTATAAACTCATAGATAACCTATATCAGATCAAAGGAATTCTAATATATCATATATAACTACATTACTAGCAATAGTATGCATGCCACGATAATGTGCTCCGTACTAGACTGAGACGTAAAAATAATGCCAACTATCTGCCGTTCTTCCCGACATGTCGTAGGAGGTAATTAAGGGACTAGGGATTATTGGAGCCGGTCACCAATCATCCATTAATAATAATAATAATATTTTAGGACAAAATTTCACCAATTGAACTAGCCCCTAGGTAAGTTTATTTAAGACTAGTGTTAAGGGTACTAGTCAAAGTATATTTAAGAAATATATACATATTATAGACAGATAAATACATATATATCAATCATAATGAACAACCAGACTGGAAAGCAGAAGAAAAGCGTAGTTCTTAACTCTGCCTCAGTCGTTTATGGTGCGTCAACAAAGTCAGCAGCTCAGTGAAAGTTGAAAATACAAATAACATAATTATATTCGGCTGAATATTTAGTCAATTGTGATGCCAAACTGGCTAAATATGTTCGCTTTGGGATAAGATTTGGATCCTCAACTGGAACGAACCGAAGAACAAGGAAGAGAGCAAGGAATTTGAGCATCAATTTCGTTTTTCCTCGGTTGTAGCTGCTGGCGGCGTTGGTGTAACCATGGCGATGGAATAACAAGAAGTTCAAACGCCGTGGCATCAGTGTTTGTACTTCAGCCGACATAACCTTAGTGGTGAATGGCTTAATAAAGTATTAAAAAAAAAAACTCTGCCTCCACCGGGAATCGAACCCGGGACCTCACGATTAGCGTTCATGTGCTTTACCAATCGCGCCACGGAGGTCGTCGAATCCGTTATGATATCACAATAAATATACATACTAAAAGTGGCCTAGAAGATATTATTTCTCCGAATTTCTATCCACCCCGAAAGGGATTAAAGGCCGCGAATGTACGCTTGCAATGATGTGGATGAAATTCAACTTCCTTTCATCGTTCGGGAAAGTTCCACTAAGTAAGAGAATCGACCGGTTGGTGAGGCCCCAAAGTAAATAGGGAATTTTTTGTAAATCTCCAAGGAGTTTTGAATTTACGAGATCGCTTAAGGATATTGTAAACAAAAAGGTAAAGTTTGTAATTCTTAGCTTAAGAACGTTTTGGTTTGTACCTTAGAATTGGATTTGCTTTAAATACGGTAGTTATTTATTTAGCAATAAGTTTTTCAATTTAAAATATTTATTTGTATAAATTCTTAGTTGATACTAGAGAATGAATCATTTAGTGATTATCACGAAGTATTTAAGGAACCAGGATATTTAATAATCGATAAATTATAACTTACTAATAACTTTTAATATGGGTTAACATCTCCAATGTTTTACTCGTCTCTAAGGGTCTCATATCATTGTTTCAAATATAAGGGTATTGGGTTCAATGAAGCATAATCTGATCAAGTGTGCATGGTATATGTTATGGTGTATTATAACTTCGCTTTGACGTTATAAATTATGGGATATCAAGTAAATAAGTGCGGCATATACATCACACCTTTTTCCCTATAGAGGAGTAGCCTGATATTACGGTTTTCTATCCGTTCCGAACCTAACAAATCATTTTCGCGTATACGTTTTACAATATACATTGTTCATATATTCAATAAGGGTAAATAGGATGTTACTCGTAGAAAATATTCAGACATACATACACATCACGCCCATTTCCCATCTATGCCGATCCTGACAATGAAACTCATACACCAAATACTCACTCGGTGGTTATAGGTACTTTCACTCAATGGATATATGTTTTTCTAACATCACTCTTTTTCAATATGGCGTCTATCTAACTTCGATTGTAAACTCGTGTAAAAATACACGTGGTTACATTTTAAATAGTTCCCAAGCAAGCTGATTCGTTTTTAATGAATTTCAAATATCTTTTGTTGTTGTAATACATTTTGTTGTTCCTTGTAACATTTTAATCTAAAAACCTCTTCTGTCGCTTATTTGGATAACTTAAGTCTTGGATGAATTTATTCTCTTAATCGGAAGACATTTGAAACTTTCCTTATTACGATTTTACTTAGAAAGTCTACGACTACGGTAAAAGGTTTCGATTCAATTTTGTTAGGAATAAAAAAATTACTTATTTAAAAAAAAGCTATATTTATGAAGCTTTATATAAATTAATCTTGATTGTGAATGTAATAATGAATCTTTTTATGAAGATTGCTATAATTTGTGGGAAGCCATATTAATACAACACGTCTTCTACTAAATTTTTAAACTTAAGAGACTTCACTATGTAAACATCTTTTTTCTTCGACATAATCTCTAGAAATACATACACATATGAACTGAAGTCATTCTATTCTTTTCAAGACGTTTCAGTACATATACATTCACGTCCTTTAATCCCTTTCGGGGTGGACAGAACCTTAGAGATATGAAAAGACCGTCTTCGTCACATAGTAGCATATAAATATATTGGGGTTTTTGACGTCATATGGAACATTGTTGACAGGATGCTAGCTTATCGCCCCATTAGATTCCATATACCTCTAGTCCCTTAGTCGCCTTCTACGACATGCTGGGAAGAACGGCAGCTAGTTAACCTTATTTCTACGTCCCACTATACGTATAATTCTTTCTTATTACGGTATAGTACTTTACGGTCATATGTTAGGATTATAATAGATATGTTCTTCTTCGGTCATCTTTACCATTTATTAACATAATATTGATCACAGGTTACTATAATTATACTAAACATTCCACATAACCGTATCGTTGCTTGCTATGATCCTATACATTAAGTTTAACCGTAGCGTGTTTGTTAACTAAAAGTACAGGCAGGTTTCGCCGCGGTTTTTCCCAGAACCCCGAGAAAACTTAGTTGAATTTACACTTTTGCTAGTAAACAACTCATTTGAGAGACGTCAGGTTAAAGGGGCTGGTTCATTAGTGGAAAGGCTTAGTCTGGCTTGTGAAGTGGTAGGGAACAAAACTGTAGCGATATTACTCGAGTGGATCCGCTTATAAGTACCAAGCTTCACTAGGACGGAAATAGAATTATTATTTAGTTCCTTATATTATGGTACAGAGCGCTAGGCTAGTAATTTGTGTCAAAGTTCAATATCAATACGATTACATCCCGTTCCCTGAGGTATGGTATGTTAAAAGGAGGTATGACTTATTTTTTCCTGAATATACGAGTGCTTGTGTCCCTAAAGTAAAACAGACATGAGTTGTTGATTTGTTGTTTCATATATAACCAACGTAAAATATGTAACATATAACATAAACATACGCTTCACGACTTGTGTATACACACTCCCTTTTTTATTATGGTGTACCCCGTCAGAGGCTTGAATGCCCATCTCCGAAATTTCGAAGGCATGTTAGGTATGGGTCATTCGAAGCCCGCGTATCACTAGATAAACAGCACCCAACGTGATGGGTAGTGAACCGTATCGACGTATATAGGCACTGACTATTACCTATCCTGAGGGATAGGCAATAGTCAAATATGTAATAATAATGATTATTTTCTGTTTTGAAGTTACAAAAGCATCGATTGGAAAAATAGTGAAGTTGTTAAATCAATTATTATAATTGAGTTATTGTTCTCTAAGTCATACCTAATAACTCTGAATCATGATTGATTTCCTGTAGAGGGGTAGGCAAAGATCACAGATCCCCATCTGTCGGGATCCTGACAAAACACTTTCGCTTCATTGACACTCACACCTCCTCATACACACTTGGCAGGCGTCTATCTGACAGTCATATGTCTTATTGAGCACCCTCCTAAGTAACCGCCCGTCCACTTCACCCACATGTATTCCTTTTGTCAATCTACAATCATTCATCCGCATAACATATACCAACAACACTCAGCTAGTAGCTGAGTGTTGTTGGTATATGTTATGCTAGAAAAAATAGGAAAATACATAAAACCTCCTTATTAGAGAATGTATGCGAAAGATTTCCTTTTAAGTAGGTGTGGTACTTACGCCAATCAAACTTTTTCGTTTTTGGCAAATTTGTACTTTTCCGCTTTTGACACAAGCGGCACCTAATTATTTTTTTAAGAGTTACTTCGCTTCAAGGCAACGACTTGTTATGACGAGGAAAATGTATTTAATTAATTTTATTTTACAAAATGTTCCATGGGAGATTTGGATTTAAGTAAAATACTTACCAACTGCTGTCTTCTTAGCAACAGACGATTAAGTATTTAACGGAATATACATATTTAATGTTGGGTAAGAAATCTGACACTTATATACCATATTGATATTTATAACATAAACGATATTAATTAGCAAATAAAATAAATTCTTGGCTATGTTTTCTAAAGGTAGAGAAGAACATTACAAAATCTCATCAACAAGTAGATTTAAAATAGTATATAGATAATGTCGATGCTGGAACAGTCACAAGACTTAACAAATTGCTGTATTAAAAAATATGTGTGTATATATATATATATTACGCCGAGGGTGTATGAGTGTCAGTGAAGCTAAAGTGGTCTGTCAGGATCGGGACAAATGAGGAACCGTGATCTCGTGAACGTGTGTCTAACCCTCTATAGGGAATCAGGCGTGATGTGTACGTATGTATGTACGCAGATGACAAATGTTTCGTTCTGTCTTCAAATAACGTGGAAAACAAAAAAATATCAATGTAAAAATTTATTTATATTTCTTTCGTAGATCTAACCACCTCGATAAAATTCAACCAAGTGACGATAGTGTATATTAATTGTCAATCATCATAAGCTGAGTTAAATTTGATCTATCTTAGTAATCAATGTATACCTATGCACTAAAATGAAGTTCAACCTAACTTTAACTCAGGAATTATGATCGTGACGTCTATGAGATATTCAGCGGAAGCAAGATAAAAAATTTGTCGTATTAAAGAATATTCATAGGGAGAGCGAGTGAGAATGTCTGTTACGTATAACAAGCTTCTTTTTGCGGAAAATAAAGGAATCGCTTACTATGGTTTTTCTTTAAAGGGTCTAGATTAAATGCGGGACATTTATTATTTCTTGAAGTAAAATTGTCAAACGAAGAATCTATGACGTAGGTTGCATAAGTTTGAAATCAATTGCATTTAATCGTAATTAACATTATTTAGATTCGGTATTCATAGATATAACCGCCATGCCTAATAAAGCATACGAAGACATAAGAAACTCACTATGTTTTTCCATTACTCAAAATGCATTTAATTATTATATTTTCAGTACACTACGTAATAGATAGATTTATCGTTATTCGCAATTTCTGATTATTATCTATCCAAAAAGGTAAAATTTAATACAGATATATACTGTTAATTCAGATTAACAATATTTTGAAGCGTAAGATCTGAATATTAACAAGTTAGAATATGGTATTATTATTAATAATATTCGTAGTAAGCCCCGTCTCAAATATTCAACCACCAAAACCCAGTCACGTATCTGAGGCACTGATCCCGATGTAAATCAGGAAAAAATAGCACGTATGCCGCAGGAAATATGACATATTTTATGCATCCACCCGAGCATGTGTTGCGTTTATTCCATTTACTGTACTTGGTGTTAAAAATTTAGTAGTCAAGATTCATATTAAGCTACTTTTACATACATAACATACATACGCTTCGCGACTTGTGTATACACACTCCCTTTTTTATTATGGCGGGGTAGTCAGAGGCTTGAATACCCATCTCCGAAATTTCGAAGGCTTGTTTAGGTATGGGTCATTCGAAGCCCGCGTATCACTAGATAGACGACATCACCCAACGTGATAGGTAGTGAACTACTACTTGAAGCTACTTTTCTTGGAGATTTTAATGAAAAAACAGTGATAACAATTATAATTTGAGCTTTAATATATAACTAATTAATTTCGAATGACCATGAATATGATTGGTAATAATAAAATTATTGATTAGATTAAGGATGTTAAAGTAATAACATAATATTAATATTTGATGCTTATAATGAATTATTTTTTGCAGTCTACACATATTACTGGATTAACTCCTTATTAAATAGTTTGTACGTATTGTGTGATTTAAATTGTAGTCTAATTCCGGTCCTTAATGCATAGTTACTGTGCATACTATGTTTAAAAGTTTGTGTTTATAAAACCTTCTCATTAAGACTCTTCCTCATATACGCTTGACATCAAAGAGAAGTAAGACCAAGTGGTACTCATAACCTGCAACAATGAAAGACAGTTTCAATGCATTTTACTCTAGAATTGTTATTCTATAGAAATATTTCTCTCCGTCATATCTAACATATCTCATATTTCTGGCTAGGATATACCTAAGAAATGTATAAATTTTATTTATGACTCTATATAGTTTTGTTGACAATGTTATTACATACATATCACGACTTCTTTTGTGAGCGTATTCTAAAACTTGACTGACATTTATATTCTATGGAAAATCTTAGTTAGAGTACCCGCCACATAAGGTGGCAGTTGGAGGCGTCGCCACAGTCGCGTAATCCAGTGTTGCCAGTAAACACGCCAAAACTAGCACTCACTGTGCCATACGGCTCGATACATTATATTGAGGTTTCATTTGTAACGATCTTTGGTTGCAGAGCTATAAACTCAAATAAAACAAATTAATATACCAAAGTCAAAAGTCAAAATATTTTTATTCAAAATAGGCCCTATCATAAGCTCTCTTTGAAAGTTATTTTATGATCTAAGTACAAATTAAAAAAACTATATATTGACAAAAGGAATATATATGAGTGAAGTGGAAGGGCGGTTACGTAGGGGCCGGCCTAATAAGACATATATGTAACAGTCAGATAGACGCTATATTGAAAAAAGGTGACGTTAGGAGTACCTATAACCGCCGAGAGTGTATTAGAGAATGTATGAATGTCAATGAAGCGAAAGTGGTCTGTCAGGATCGGGACAAATGGGGATCCGTAATCTCTGCCTACCCCTCTACAGGGAATCAGGCGTGATGTGTATGTACGTATGTAAAAAAACTATTTCAAACATGGCACTGAGCATTGTCTTTACATATTTTTACCGAGGTTAGTTCACCAACCATTTCGGCTGCTCAAGATGCCACGTCATGAAGACCACGACCGCTCTGATAAGAGCGTAACGATTGAGAAGAAGAAGTTCAGCGGAGACCCTTGGAGAAGAACTAACAAGAAACTCCAGAAATCAATTTATTATAATCACCCTTAACAAACATAAAAATTACAAAGAGTGGGCAAAAAACACAACGCTGGTAATACTAAATTTACCTTTCATACAAAATAACACGCAATGGCGGAAACGTCAAATTTAGTTCCAAGTTTGGCTACTGCCACCTTATGTGGCGGGTACTCTATTTGACTGACAATCGATTGCATCAACGAAATGTATAATTATTATAATCTTTCAACGATCTGGCCATTAGCTTTTGCCGTTTTAAGCCACTAATTATTACATATCCAATTCTTGTATGATATCTTATTCTTCTGGTGTTGTCTATATCGCATATATACATATATACGCATATCTTTTTAGAAATAAAGAAACAGAATAGTGGTATAATAGAAAGATATAAATAATCTGTTTAGAAAGAAAGAAGGAAAAAATAGTGTATGTTAAAAACTGTGTTACATTGCGACGAGTACCGTTGTAAATGTAGCTAGTTGCACTGGAGCATACTTCAAAGAGGTTAAACAACAACTCTTTTGAGATCTGAAATATATAGAAATATTTAAAAGTTGTTGTCACCCAAACGAATCATAAAAAGACGTGACAATGATTTATACCTAGATTTTACGCATAACCTATAACCGCCGAGTGTGTATAAGAAGGTGTAGGAGTGTCAATGAAGCAAAAGTGGTCTGTCAGGATCGGGACAAATGGGGATTCGTGATCTCTGCCTACCCCTCTACACGAAATCAGGCGTGATGTCTAAGTATTTATGTACGCAGAGTATAAATGTTTTGTTTCTCTTCTAATAAAGTATAACATAAAATATAAAATTTAAGTTTTTAATGAAAAAAACTTGTATTACGTTTTTTTAGATTAAACCACCTAGAAAGAAATTCCACGTCGTGACGATATGTGTGTATTCATTGTCAATATCATCTTAAGCTGACATAAATTTGATGTGTGTAGTAGTAAATATTATTAATAAAAATCAATCAACAATTTATTAGACTTACCGCAGTATAATGAAAGCAATATTTCTCTGTTGCTCAACATTATCTTTGTACCACAAAGTACAATACGCATTATCTGCTATGCCAGCGCTCTGAAATTATTTATGAAGCCTTATTTACTATATCTAAATAGATCTACTAAGTAACAATTTTTATGTTGGTAACTGAATTGGGCTATATGATAACAGCTTTGTAATTAGGAAATTTGACACGAGAATCTCTGACTTCATAAAAAGGAATAATATTTGTCACTTGTACATTATGTTATTTCTTTACTATAATTTAACATAAACCGAAAAGGAACTTGAATATGATATAAACAATTATCGTATATGTATAACACATACCTATGTAGCGATAGCGCAACTCCAATGAATTAACTAAATTTAAAAACCTAATAAAATCAATAAATAAAGAAAAAAGTTGTGACCAAAACAGATCCAAACTTTATAAAAATATCCCTTAAAAGCAAATGTAGCTAAAACAAATCAGGCAACATATCTAACCAATCACAGAATAGCTCAAGTATGCTCCCATAAAGCATATGTAGCTTAAACAAATAAGGCACCATATATAAGCAATCACAGCAACAGCTCAAGTATGCAACCAACTCACAGAATCAATGAGAAGTTGTCCGTAGTAGCACAGGTTGAATATGGGCACGATCGAAGCCACTACTCCGATGAAATTCCTTCCTATTTCCCTAGTATCTTGGGCTTGCTATAAGAAAATAAAAAAAACAATGAAGGCTTATGCTAAATGCTTTAAGATAGTAAAAAATAATAATAGAGATTTAGATAATAATGTAAATAATTGTCGTAAATTAATAATAGGGGCTGAAAATTGGGGAGGCACTATATATAAAAGATATCCGATTATATCCGATATCTTATTCTTTATCAGTTTAACGTCAACTATTACGTTGTCTCCAATTTTAATGAAGTTGCAAATCATAATCACTTACGGTTATGATATCTAGAGTGATTACAAAATGTGTCATAACCCATTGCAATTAAGTAAAATTTTATCTATTAAATAAACCTTTATACAATTGGACATACAATCATATAAATCCGATCTTACCTCTTTAAAGGACAGTTTATCATAGAGCCTTCACGTAATATTAACTTACTTTTGTGACAAATCCAAAGAAGCATATTTGTATGGTAGCAACACTTATTCCAACGAAAATAATCCTGTTGAATACATCATCAACATCCAAAGTAATTCTGAAAAAAAGCAATATAAGCATGTATATTTAAAATCAATAACAATTACACACGGAATTCGACAAGCTCTGAGGAACGAACGTTAATTGTAAGGTGTCTGGATTGATTCCCGGTGAATGCAGAGTCAAAAATTAGGCTTTTCCTCTGCTTTCCAGTCTGGTCGTTGATTATGTACACTATATAATATGTATTTATCTATTGGTGTAGTTTAATACATAAACATATGTATAAATATTATTAAGAATAACCTTTATTCATAGAAACACATTGACATACACAGACAGGAAATTAAAAAAAAGAAATAAAAGAGAAAAGAAGTTTATACAAGTAAGTTATTAAATCCTACATGAGCATGTCATTGCCCAGTGAAATGGTCCCAGCTCAGCATATATACAATGATTGAAGTACAATCACTGCGCTGATCTTATGCTAGAACTATTGCAGAAATAGCAGAAGCTTCTATTAGCACTAAATATTAATATAATATTATAATAATGGTGTAGTATATAATATTATGTTACCAGTGCCTTTTACAGGCATTTTATACTTTGTGGAGCGGATATTGATTTAGTCCGCCATTGGCAATCTTTAGCAATTCCTGGAACATTATTTATCGTAAAATAGTGGAGCTTAAGCCTAGTGACTGAGGTATATTAGTATTCATTATATGTCGTCTATTACAGAGATAATTCATCTAAACTCTACAGGACGGGTTGCTAGTCCATGGCCCAATAGATTCCATTCTCACACAATTTACATACATGCCTTTACTCCCTTAAAAACGTAGGGACATACCTTAACTGACATTTATGAAACAACAACACATTCATTAGGTTTAACATCCATACTCTTTTATTCTTCACGCTACACCAACAATAATATTTCCAACTTAATCTCTATAAATTGATTAAAATTGAATAAGACATAAAACCTCACCTCATTAATCTCTGATGCCTCACCACTAAATCTTTAAGATCAAATTTAGGTTGTGAATCTATTTTTATGTCCTCGTCACATTGAGGCAAGGGGTCGTCTGGTTTGAGCCCGCCTGACAGGGGACTGACATTTAGCAAATCGTCTTTTAAAATGGTAAATAAAGTGCTGAGATGAGCTGTCAAGGTAATCATCAGCAACTCGGCGCCGATGAGACAGTGTACTAGTTTCATCACTGGAATAATGTTAAATAATAATAATATAATATGTTATGCTTACAGACTTCAAAACTATTAAACCTTTGTGTCTACAAGGCATAAAGTCACTTAAAGCAAACGAATGATTGAATTTAATGTTAATTATTATCAGAGTTCCTTGTCATTTTTCCATAGAAATTGCCTGTTTTTACATTATGTAATTTATGTATATAGCAATGACTTAACAACTTAACAATTGATTACAATAATTGATATAACAATTGACCAAGAGACTGAGATTAACAAGGAAATGTTATATTTTATCGTTATATTTTATTTACTATGCGAGACCGGGTCGTATGAGGACAAATTAATAAAGATATAAATACCTTTATTTTACCCGACATTTCGACCCAGTTGCATAGGCCGTGGTAGCGGGAAAACTTCCCGAACAACTGGGTCGTGAACCGTGAGTGAAAGCGTGAGAGTTTAAAAATAACTATACCTTAAGTTTACTTAATTAAGTTAATTTTTTCATGTTTTTCATTTACGTACATAATTTACAGTCGCTAACGGTGAGGAAAAACATCGTGAGGAAACCTGCCTATCCCTCAGGATAGGTAATAGTCAGTACCTATATACGGCGATACAGTTCACTACTTATCACGTTGGATTCTGTCTATCTAGTCATACGCGGCCTTCGAATGACCCATACCTAACATGCCTTCGAAATTTCGGAGATGGGCATTCAAGCCTCTAACTACTCCGCCATAATAAAAAAGGGAGTGTGCAGGCACAAGTCGTGAAGCGTATGTATGTATGTAATTAAGTTTAGCCTTATATACCCATATATATTAAACTTACCACTATAGACCTGAAAAACATAAGCAAGGTTATATCTTTTGATATCCATTGTGGGATCAAATGGATAACTGCAGGGCAGAGGAAAGTAAAGCGGTTCGTCTTGGCCTAGAAATATGTTTCTTACTAACAAGTCTAGTAGAGGTAAAAGTACATAAACCCAGGCTCCGAAGATATTTATCCAGTAGTATACTGAAATGAATAAATAAAAGGATATGTTGCTATGAAGAGAATTTAGTGAATAAAAGAATGTTAGGAAATATGTTGTGTATTGTAAATTTACATACTGTTTCGCATACATTTTGACGTCTTTAGGCGTCGAATTATTTTTTATAAATTATGCGATTAATATATTTTTACTTATCACGTAAATTTACTAAAAGTATTTTCTGACTTATTTGTTAATAATATATAAGCGATAAGTCCCGTTTTCTTGTAAAATGAATATAAATGAAGAGTCTCAAAAGTAAATTAATTTTCGTGGTAATATTTTTTTTAAATCGAAATAAATTTCAATTATTTCTCATATCCCACACTATATTTGATGAAAACATCGTATAAAATTAACAACATTGGGAAACATAAGAAGAAGTAATACATAAATTCAATTAATTTATATTTCCGAGACCAGTTCAATATCGTACATACTTATGATTAATAACTAAAAGGACTTATCGCGTAAGATAAGTCCCGTTAGTTATTAATCATGAGTATAAATCGCGAATCTCTTAAAATTATAATCGTACATACTTGACTGGAAAAGGTTCAAATTTCCCATTTGTCTATTTTTCTCTTCTAATTGACTTGCTTCCAATTTTGATTCTTCAGGCCACAAATCTGCTAGTTCTTCGATCACTTTTTCGATAGCCGATCTCATTTTCAACATGTAGTAACCCTTCACGTAACCTGAGGATATAGTCAGACTATTTCAGTACTTTATATATCTGATTAAAAATCATATAAAAGCGAGTGTTGGTCAGGTTAGGAATGAGGAATAAGGAAATAAAAATTACTGCTTTAAATCATACATATGCCTCTACGTCCCCAACGGGATAGGCAGAGACTATCGATCGCCACTTGGAACGATCCTGACAAATTTATATTGCTTCACTCACACCCATTAACCCTTCTCATACATGCTCTTCTATTTTTCACTCTACGTACACCGTTCTTGAGAAGAATGTTTCAAATTTGATCTGTATTAGTCCTACATGACCTACTCCGTCCAACTCCACCTTCCACTTTGGCTCTGTAAATTCCTTTCGTAACCCTTCTTTCATCCATCCGCTCCATGTGCCCAAACCATCTCAACATACCTTTCTCTATTTTCGTCACTACATCTTCTTTCATATTACATTGTTCACGAATCACACTATTCCGTACGCTATCACACAATTTTACATAACACATACATATACATACAATAGGAAAAAGTCAGGTATTAGTTTGATTTAGTTAACATAATAAATAAAACTTACTCTGGAGTATAACAGCTATAATAGGAAACACTTCAGTCAAAACCACGTACGTTTTGTTTTGCATAGCATTGTATCCCGAATAACTGACGGATATCGAAAACAAAAACGTACATATGAAATCGAAACAGTAATAAACTTTTTTGAAAATATTATCTTTTTTCATTTTAAAGAAAAATAAGTTAGGTATCGATAAGAGTGTGAAGCTTTTTGAAAAAGTTTTAGTTAAGTCAAGGTTGTAATTTTTACTCAAAATACCATCCATTTTTATTACTTTTAATATTCTTGTAGTTTAATTCTCAAACGAAATGAGCTGAACTGATCTGACTCTCAGAATGGTGTATATTAAGCATAAATCTTTCTTTTATAGTTCTACTATCCATAACACAGTGAAATGAGGTTGTATGTTTGTCAATTTCAACATTCGTTATATTGAATAGTTTGATAATATATAATGTTATATCATCACAGGCTAATAGTCACTGGCATTCGCTTATAAAAAGGGAATAATTTCACAATCATCATCTTTTGCGAGGTAGTCTAATGTTTACGTGTAAACAATGAACTTAATACTACAGTCGCATTGAACATACTTTCACTTAATATCCAAAATACACTACGTGACAAGTCATGATCAAAATCACAGTGTTAAAACAGTGACTATTGTATATTTGATATATCTCTTTACGATCGAAAGCAGAATAAGTTTTGTATGCATGTTTATACAAAGACGTGTAAAATACTTAGTAATTTTATTATCTGTTATGTTATGTTGCCTTCCATAATATTACCTTATTCTTACTCCTTCATATTTTGTAAACTGCACTACAAAGGCTCTATTTTCTTTGCATTACTTTGTAATTTAAGACACTTCAAGGGTTTTCATTATCAGACGCAGTATGCCTGTATTCATAGTTGGTATAAAGACAGGTTTCATACAAACAAACCAAAAAGACAAACGCTTTCACGACCATTAACCTTTGCGGGGTAGTCAGAGGTTCAGGTTTCCATCTCCGCAATTGCAAAGGTAGTATTGCCATGACCACCTCGAATCTACGTTTTGACCAGTTATTTAGTACTCAATGTGACAGGTGGTCAGCCATGTCGGCATTTACAAGCACTAACTAGTCCCTGTTCGGGAAACAGATTTTCACGATGTTTTCCCGTAGTATCAATATATTCACAAACCCCTTAATATATTTTTCAGTTATATATAATGAACACTTTTACGATTGTAATAGTTCATTTAAGCCTTATTACATAAGAACACTGTAATTTTATTACCAATGTAATTTTGGAATTACATAGGTGTATAATGGGTTTATCCAATTCCTTTCATTATGATAATTTAAGTTATTTTGGTTACAATCGGAATACTAAATTGTAAGCCAGAAGAGACAACATATGTTGAGACAACTTGTAAGAATTGTAAACCCTATTTATGCATGTGTCAAAAATAAATGTTCTTTGTCTTTCTGTGTAACATGGATATTTAACGTTACCTATGATACCTTTTATATCAAGACTTAGTTTGTTTTTTTTCAAATATAATAACAACTTCATTACTTTTTTATTATCGTCGCCAAGTTTTCTAGAAAATACCTCTTGGATACATATAACTTCATATAACAGTTAATGTATGTAAAGTTACAAAGTTCAGATTCCATTCAATACCCATTCATTTGATGGCGAGCCTAAAATCCGAATCATGTCGGAAAGGCCCTGACTATAACAAAGGCGGACGGGCGTTATCGTCACATCATGACGTGTAATTTGAAAGGGAAAATATAAGGGTATCGCAAAAGCTACAGGACTGCTATGTAAGGCTTATTTTACGTTATAATACATACTTAGCTACATACATGTGTCATACGTTTTCCTACAAAGGGGTAGGCAAATCACGTATTCTCATTTTTGCGATCCTAATAACGTATTTCGTTTTATTGGCAACCATTCATGGACCTTCTCATAGACCCTCAGCGTTTACAGGTATATCGAACTTCACATTTCAGTATGTCCCATTTATGCTCTCTGTTACATTTGGATGAGACGAAATTAGAGAAACAAAGCATTTTTTTGATCAATTTAACGTAACTATCTGGGTTGTAATAGCACTGATATGCAATTGGTGACATTGCTAGCCCATTGATAAATACATTTTGTTCCGTAAATTGTTCCTTAGTCATCTAGGAGCAAAAAGGCACCTAGCTTAACGCAAGCAATCTATTTACGTCCCAACCCTGCTCTCAGGCTAGCACGTAGTATATACGAGTACGTATAAATAGGGTTTTCGGAATCCAAACTGAGTTATTTTAACACGTAAAAGAAACGATTCTGGCACACGCGTGGACTTGTAAATAATACTGTTCACTTATTCCATTGTATAGAGTGAAAAGGACTGCTATTGTTTATTTAATATCATACAGTATTATGTATGAAGGATTTTTCTGCGAAGAATAGCGGTGAAGGTCGAATACCGATTTTATTGGCCGAAATAACAAAGAAAGATTTTCTGTTCATATTTTTTCAAGCGTTGGAATAGGAGGTACTATAGTCGAGCTAGAGCATAAAGACAGCTAGATGCATGGTAAGCGAAAAGCGTAAAGCGAATGTTTACTTACGACTTTTTAAAGAAAGAAAGAAAATACTTTTTAAATTATTCACTGCACAAATTATATTAAACACACAAATAATAAACATCAAGAATGAAAACCATTGATGCAGTGAAAAGGTGCTGCCTCAGTATACGATGCAGGTAGGCTGCATTACTGGTCCTCTGGCAGCACCCGATTTGAAAACTGTCACAAGCTGCATATAATAAAAGTAATAAACGTATACACAATTATATAATTATAATAAACTCCGTAATAATTACTTACATACATAACAATATTTTGTAAAAGGCAATGAAAGGACTTTTGATCAAGGAAATATATGGATAATACTCCTTTATTTCTCGACCCTGGCACATCAATTTCACTTTATTGGCATCCAATTTCATATACAAACTTGGCGATTATAATGACCACTAAATACAACCTTTTTTCAGTATGGCGTTAATTTCATCGTCTTACATATAACAGTCAGATAGACGCTATATTGAAAAAAGGCGACGTTAGGTGTACCTATAACCGCCGAGAGTATATGAGAAGATGTATAAATGTCAATGAAGCGAAAGTGGTCTGTCAGGATCGGGACAAATGGGGATCCGTGATCTCTGCCTACCCCTCTACAGGGAATCAAGCGTGACGTGTATGTATGTATGTACGAGTATGTACATGTTATAAGAACATTGTCATAACATAGTAAAGATTACATAAATTATCTCCTTAATCTATCAAGCCAAATAAGGGTCACTAGTAACATTATGTTACTTTGAAATATAAGTCCTTTTATATGAAAAGAAATCTAGGAAAGTGCTGGCGGATTGCCTAAGTAAACCCGACACTCAGTCTCGCCTCGAATGTTTACCGTGTTAGTAATTGGTGTGAGTAGTTCTATTATACAAAGTCTAGTATTCAAGCTTGTACCTCTTAATTGGATAGACAGAGACTAAAGATAGACACCAGTATTATTGTGACTAATTGCTTTTGCTTTACTTGAGTCTATTAATAATTCTTGCTGCTCTGTTTCAAATGCTATATATACTTTTTAAGATGTCATAAATGTCATATGTATTGATAATTGTGTTAGAAACAAGTATAATATTTTTATGTATCTATATTTGGCCTTCGTATTCTAAACATTAATAACTTAGGTTGTAAATACCTTGTAAACTTTTGACAACTGCCACTTGATCAACTAAAACATAAAATAAACGACTGTTGAGTTTATGTCTCTAATACCAATAGTGAAAGAGAATAATCATACTCTCGGTTATGTTTATGTATCTAATGCAAAAAAAATATTATGAAATATTATATAATCTTAACAGAATTTATAGTGACAAGTTCATATAAGTATTCTTACGTATTTAGTACCTATCTTAAGGATAATATTCCTTCAAAGAAAGTAAAAAAGAAGTATGAAATTCTACCTTTTGTAGATTCTAAAACGTTTTGTCGGCAAGGGTCGAGCACAAACGATGTACAGTTATTTTGCTACGAGTAAAGAGATTGCAAGAATGCATCTATTGTGCTTCGTAGTATAAAGCTTAGCTACGAATATATTGGAGGCAAATAAACTTCGCTATAGGATTATAAATTGAGATAAAAGTTAAGGCTTTGGATTGGAGAGGCACATACATAACCTGTCTGAAATTTTGGAGATGGGCACTCAAGCCTCTGACTACCCCATCAAAATGAAAAAGAGAGTGTGTATACACAAGTCGTGAAGCGTATGTTATATAAATATACTATTGGATCGTAACTAAAATATTACTACTAAACTTTTTATACATACATACATATCATACCCCTTCAGGGTGGTAGGTAAAGATTCGGATTCTCATTTGCTTAGAACTCGACAAAGCATAGATACGCGGCGTTTGGACTTAATGGTAACTTTAACTTATTTAAATCAAAACATACGCTTCACGACTTGTTATTTAGATATTTCGTACAGTGTGTATATCACACACTCCCTTTTTTATTCTGATGGGATAGTCAGAGGGTTGAGTGCCGATCTTCGAAATTTCGAAGACACGTTAGGTATGGGTCACTCAAAGCCCGCGTTTCATTACATGGACAGCACCCAACGTGAAAGGTAGTGAACCGTATCGCCGTATATAGGTACTGGCTGTTACCTATCTCGAAGGATAGGCAAGTTTCCTCATGGTGTTATCGCTCACCGTTAGCGACTGTAAGTTATGTAGATAAATGAAAAACACATATTTCAATTTCATTCATTGGTACATGCCAGAGCCGGGATTCGAACCTAGGACCTTTCTCATAAGAAGTCAAAGGTCTTACCCACTTGGCTACTACCGGTTCTTAAAAGTAACCATGTAGATGTTTTAATGTGTCAGCGGTTCTGTCCACCTATATAGGGATTAAAAGACTTAAATATTATAGTTTAAAATCATACGATGTCGCCTCATGATTAGGCAGCTTTTCTATTGGCCGGACTGGTTCGGGTGATAACCAGTGGGCATGGCCTGTGGTTGTCACTCTGTGGGGCCGCGAGTAACGTTACTGTAAAACTTTAAAACAGGAATAAGTTGAAACTTGACGAATTAACACGTCTACCTCGCGGATCTACAAAGTATCACAGTCCGCATTTATTTTAATAGTTAAAATAATTTTGTGATTTAAAATAAAGAAAAGAAAGTGTTGAACGTTAATTAATAGTGTATTAATCATTATTGAAAGTACATTTAAATATTGTAGTTGATTAATAAGAGTGGATTTTTTAATGATTGTGATTTAAAAGATTAAAAGTGAGTTGAAGTTTAAATTTGAACTTATAATTATTTTGTCCAATTATTATAAATGGATTTGCCTCCTGAAAGTCATGAAGTTCCAGTCCAGGCCTCGACATATATATATATAAATACAAAACATACATCTAGTATTTTGTATTGTAAGCAAAAGGCAGTCAGTCAGCAGCTATTATACGATGCCATAAAAGAAAGTTGCTGTACGCAGCCCTAGCTTTGCTGCTTCGGAAAAACACAAAACAAGAAAGAAAACAGTTTGGTTAGGCTTGTTTTTACAGGCTCTTGAGCGGGTTGGGATAGAAATAGAGTGTTAGTAGCTGCCTGTGATTTTCATGTAAATATTGATTAAATAAATCAATTGGAATGAGTTGTTAAAAAAATTATTTTTATTATTTAAAATTATTTTATAGTTGTTTATGTTACTATTTTGGTATTCAAAATCAAAATATATTCAACATAAGACCAGTAATAATAACAATTTGTAATGGAAATTTGATGGCAGAATGTTACCGACTTGTTTACACTTGTTTTCTGTTAACAAATGTTGTTGTTTTTCATTCTGCATGTCATACATACATATAAACATACACTTCACGAGCGCATGCCCTGCAGGGTAGTCACAGGTTTACACGTCTATCTCCGTACAATATATACAATTATACTTTGTACTTATTACCATGTTAACTCAATTCATCGTAATATTACTCAGTATTATTCATAGTATTACGCAATAACTAAATCTCAGTTTTCTTTATTAAACTCAACATAAAAATACGCTTTACAACTTGTGTATACACACTCCCTTTTTATTGTACTGGGAAAGTCAGAAGCTTGAGTGCCCATCTCCGAAATTTTGAAGTCATGTAAGGTATGAGCCACTCAAAGTCTAGTGAAACGCGTTTACTAGATAGACAGCACCCAACGTGATAGATAGTGAACCATAGCGCCGTATATAGGCACTGGCTTTTACCTGTCCCTCGGGGTAGAAAGGTTATTAACAATATTTTCCTTCACCGTTAGTGAACTGTGAAATATATACGTACAAGAAAATCTCTTTTTTAACTTTCGTTCATTCCTTTTTCTATAACCAACATCTATAAACCGTGTAATACGTATGCAAATACGCAACCGATCCCTTCCAAGAACATGTGATGTCACGGCACTTAGTTCAATTTATATTCATTGCTTCTCGAAGCCCACTCGAGCCTTGTACAGGAAAACGGGGAATTTCTAAAAGAATAGCCCGTAACAGGAATGCCTTTGTCATCTATGCTTTTATTTCCAAATGACAGATGGCGTTACTCTGCGTGTGGAAGTGACATTAATGAGAGTTTGCGAAGGAGTATAAAGGGAAGGATGTGTCGATTGTTCGTGCATGTTATTAATGTATGTGAGATTCATGTGTGTATTTGAGTAGGAACGGTTGAATCTGTATGGTGAAAATGTTTGAAAAACAATTTATGAATCTATGTAGTATGTATATATAAGAGGTTTATAAGGTTATTAATATAGATATTTTTTCACCTTCTATCAAAAGTATTTGATTGGCATAAAACAGTACTGCTTATATTATTTTTAAGTGATAAACTGATAAGCTAAGAGTGTAGCGACAGAATCATCAAGATAATACAACACACCAATCAATGGACTCTACATACAGACAACAAAACGTACACACATAAATCACACAGCTAATCAACCCGGATAACTCGCCTCAAAAGAATTGGAGCACATAAATAAAATCGTAGCATAAGCGTTTTGCAAGCCTCTACTAAACTCTCGTAATGCAACCTCCGTGAGTGCCTACCATTGTTCCAGTGGCCCATTAAGCCTCGGTTTGAAAGCTTTCGCGGAAATAGCCTCTTCGCTACCACCCTGATACTTTTTCACGCTGACGATTGACAGAGTTCTGCTTTAGGAAGAGTGCAGTTTTTACATAGTTATATACTTGTTCATACAGGCATCCCTTTTTTGTATAGCGGGTGACGATCCTACATACATATACATATGTCTTATGGAATGTGAATAGAATGATAAGTAGCTCTTGAAGTTAGATATTTAAAAGAATATGGAATATAAGAATAGGAATTATAATAAAAAGAAAAAAGAAGATAGGAATAGAATATAAAGAATAGGGAATAGTTAAGAAAAGAATAGGGTTAACTAAGGCTTATATGTATGACTTATGGTTTGTAATCGGATACCAATTTCGCATAATATATGTCATTACAACTTAGATGTTTACGTAAAAATGTGAGGAGATTGTCTTTCCAGGGTTCTATATACTCCAAATAGATAAAAGTGCGAGAGTATGTATAGTATGTTTCTACGAATACCTATACAGAGTATCAATCGTTTGGAGTAGCTAAAGACGAATCAATACGAGTATTACTTACAACTTATTTATACAAGGATGAATACAGTACAAAAATATATAATTTCAAAATACCTACAAACTCTTTTTTAGCTTTGAAACTCGATGTAAATTTTATGGACTCATACCCGTAAAAAGCTATATGAGAATAAAGTCCTAACACACTTTCGGCTAAGTAAAGTGAGAACCGTTTGGCTGAACGCCAGCATACCTCGTGCCCTTTTTACGGTGTAACAGACCCGTAAGTTATGATCTTGACACGCTGTAATTGATATATATATATAACAGGAAAATTCATAATAGACCGGATACTAGGGAATTATAAGATACTTTATGGAAAATTATGAGTATAATTGTTACGTAAAGTTAATTGCTTTATAAGAATATTTAATTAGTATAATTGTTAATTTGTAGTTGGTCTGGTTGTGGTTTTGGTTTTGGGACATACATACACATCATGCCTGATTCTCTGTAGAGGGGTAGGCAGAGATCACGGATTCCCATTTGTCCCGATCCGGACAGAACACCTTCATTGACACTCATACATCTTCTCATACATACTCGGCGGTTATACTCTGTACTCCTAACGTCACCCTTTTTCAATATAGATCCAGGTACATAGTCAAAAACCATCGTATGTACTTGTACATGTTTCAAATAGGAGACAATATTATTCTTCTCGAGAGAATTCGTCGCGTGAAGAACAGAAGAGCATTTATGAGGTGTATTATCCAACTAACATTATTAGTAAATTTATTGTAGTCTTTAGTAGTAGTAGTTAATGTGTGTGGAATATAAGATATTCGAACAAGGTTTTATCATACATTTCAGAGAGTTCAATTCAAATGATCCCAAAACAAAATCGTGTCTTTGAGGCTGTATTTACATTGGGACTTTGTTACTCCAACTATTATTTACTTTCAATTTGAATTTCGAAGCGTATTTTACATTCGAGACGCTGTCTTAGTAATTTATTTTGACATGTTTTGATTAAAATTCTCCTTACGTCTCTAGAGTACCCGCCACATAAGGTGGCAGTTGGAGGCGTCGCCACAGTCGCGTAATCCAGTGTTGCCAGTAAACACGCCAAAACTAGCACTCACTGCGCCATACGGCTCGATACATTATATTGAGGTTTCATTTGTAACGATCTTTGGTTGCAGAGCTATAAACTCAAATAATACAAATTAATATACCAAAGTCAAAAGTCAAAATATTTTTATTCAAAATAGGCCCTATCATAAGCTCTCTTTGAAAGTTATTTTATGATCTAAGTACAAATTAAAAAAACTATATATTGACATAAGGAATATATATGAGTGAAGTGGAAGGGCGGTTACGTAGGGGCCGGCCTAATAAGACATATATGTAACAGTCAGATAGACGCTATATTGAAAAAAGGTGACGTTAGGAGTACCTATAACCGCCGAGAGTGTATTAGAGAATGTATGAATGTCAATGAAGCGAAAGTGGTCTGTCAGGATCGGGACAAATGGGGATCCGTGATCTCTGCCTACCCCTCTACAGGGAATCAGGCGTGATGTGTATGTATGTATGTAAAAAAACTATTTCAAACATGGCACTGAGCATTGTCTTTACATATTTTTACCGAGGTTAGTTCACCAACCATTTCGGCTGCTCAAGATGCCACGTCATGAAGACCACGACCGCTCTGATAAGAGCGTAACGATTGAGAAGAAGAAGTTCAGCGGAGACCCTTGGAGAAGAACTAACAAGAAACTCCAGAAATCAATTTATTATAATCACCCTTAACAAACATAAAAATTACAAAGAGTGGGCAAAAAACACAACGCTGGTAATACTAAATTTACCTTTCATACAAAATAACACGCAATGGCGGAAACGTCAAATTTAGTTCCAAGTTTGGCTACTGCCACCTTATGTGGCGGGTACTCTACTATGACAACTTAAAGTTCTGAAAACGTGACATTTATTTTGATTTCTAAGAAGTTTGTCTTTTCATGGTCAGTGTTAGCGAATATTATAAGATATAGTGAGAATATCAGTCCTAATATATGTTTATTACATTAAAGACTCATCCTACTACCACTCAAAGTGAATAAAATGTTAACAAAATATCTTCTTGGTCGTCCTTAACATAATTATTGCGATAGTCATAAAATCAATATAGAATAAGGATTATGAGCAATAAGTTTTCCATTTACATGCTTATAAAAAGTTCAATTAAATATAAGCTGCAATTGAGAAACAAGGGAAACAATATTTTCCTTAAAAGACTATTTTATGTTTGTTTTTCTTATTTTGTTAGGCGTATAAAACGGGTTACAATCGTCTTACGATTAAAATTATATAATATACATGTTATGTTCTAGACTAACACTCAAAGCATGCACACACGATAAATTTTACTTATATTAATATATTCGCAACTTAAGAAGACTTGATTACCCTCTGTAGATTTACGTAGATAGAACCCTTTCAATCCAACTTATAGTATAAACTATAACATACAGTGCTTGTTAATAGGCATGTTAGGAAGATAGGTCATTCAGTTAAGTGAGCTTAACAATCGAGGTGCCGATGAAATTGTGTTTATAGGACACTCGCTCTTTACCCTTTTGTCGTGTCAGCAACAAAAATATTGAAATAGGATGGTCAGTTTTTCTAGCTTTGTTTGTTCTATAGTATTTTTTATTAAGGTGATGGGTCGATACTATGTTTATTCAAATGGCGTGTTGAATTTTTAATAATTGAAGGTTTGTTCTGCTATATTGCATGTAGATGTGATGCTTGATTTAATTGTAAAGTTTTCATCAGAACATAAAAATAAATAGACATCTTAAATGGCATTAGGAAATATGTAAGCTACAAATGGGTGGAAAAATGCTTCAGGACGTTATAACATTAAAAAAATACTATCAATCAATAAAATTGATGATTGACTAACTGTATCAAAACCAACTTACGATATAAACTAATCTATCCCATTTAATTTAAATTCAAATATCACTCTAGATTACTTAAATAAACACTCCAAAACACCCATTTAATAAATGGTTTAAAAACACCTGTCAAGGCGTCACACTAACCCGCAATATAAGCCGGGGTCACTTTACAAAAACAACCCTTTATCACTTTCCGTGATGCGTGACGAGACGTGAAGCGGTATGACGTGTTACGTCGTCTTTCACGTGACATGATCCTCCTGTCACGGCGACGTGATGTGGGTGCTTCGACGTCTTAATTTACGAGCTATGGTATCACGTGTCATTTTTATTGACCTACATACGGGTAGAAATGTCGCTTTAATGTAAGAGTTTTGTGAACGTTTCTGATTTTTACTCGTGTATGTATAAGTAGCTTAGTCGTAAATAGAACGCTAATAAGCTGCTTTTCTGAAGCTGCTACTGAAATGTACACCCAAATATAGCAAAGGTTAGGTTTTGATTGAATACTGAATTGAATACAATACTGTATTATTTTGGTGTGCATAATAGTTATTTTTTGGTAGGCGTTTAAATATAAGCCTATTCAAAATACCACCATCATAATAAGATACATGTTTATTTATCGTGTGATAATAAATATTAAGTATATAACTAATTATAACATGACGCTATAATAGAACATGATTTTTATGCAACTTAAATGCAGTATTCGAGATCAATGCGCAAATTTCCGACTCTCAAGCTATAGCGGCAGTGGTGCTCAAATAAAATTAAACACTTTAAGAAAACGCCGATTTCTTTAACTTTAATTCGGAGCATATTTCTCGATTTCCCTTCCCTCAGTTGGCTTGATGCCAACACCTAGAAAAGTAGTTCGATTTATCCTGAAAACCCAGTTTTGTATGCTCTATTTGAGTTTTATAAAGTTCAAGAACGGAGACTTGTATGAGAAATTCTCATGCAAATGTATCCTGTTACTAGCCCGGATTGCTGGTTTTGAAAGTGAAGTATTTTATAAGTTAAAAATGGATTTAATGATATCATAATAAGATATATCACATACATATAAGATATAACCGCCGAATGAGTATGAGATGATGTATGAGTCAATGAAGCGAAAGTGGTCTGTCAGGATCGGGACAAATGGGGATCCGTGATCTCTGCCTACCCCTCTATAGGTATGTTCCGTATACAGGCGTGACGTGTATGTATAATATACGAGTAGATAAAAAGAGTTATTACCTGTTGATTTTCTTCTCGACTTGTTGTCATCACATTGACATTAGTAATGTAAACATATTTTTACTCTAAAGAAGATATCTAACTAAGGAACGCGTATGTATGTAAGTTTCGTCAACTCATGGTTGAATTAACACTTTTTGATACTTGTCTTTTTCAAAACGATGAAAAGGGGAACCTCATTACATAATTTCAAGTCCCATACCAACGAAATGAAATCGAAATATTAATATCGAGCTCAATCAAATACTTCATTAAACTAGGTCGAATTGAGGAGTATGCACGAAATAATGATACAAGGAAAATACGAGGAAATGAGAATTAAAAGCGAATACCATAAAGGTAAAAATCCCCTGCAAGCCTGCTTTGAAGTATTTTTGCCGGCTTAATTAAAATTTAATTACATTATACACGTTTTCGTAATACATAATTATCAAGGCTATGATTTTTGGGAAACTTTTGAAAAGCAATGAAGGTAATGTTATACACTCATCCTATGACCCTATTCAGGTTCTATTTTATGTACCTATTAATGACATAGACTAGGGTAATTCGGTAAAGGAGTGGCTTTGACATTACAAATATTTTATTTAAATATTGTGTTGACAGTCCCGCGTTATGCTAGTTTCTAACTAGCTGCCGTTCTTTTCGGTATGTCGTAGAAGACATCATAGCGATAATATATTAATGCCATCACGACCTAGACAACAAGACGATGCAACACAACTTAGGGATACATAATAATATTTTCTAGGTTACTTTTAGGATAACTATTGGGGCTGTATGGAACATTGGTGACCAGTTGTTAGCTCTTCGTCCACTACACCTCCAACCTATAGTTCTTTTATCGCCTCCAACAACAAGAATTACAGCTAGTTAGCATTCTTTTTACGTCACAGGCTATCACGGTACACAGATAAAAAACACCTAAGTCAGAAATATTCGGTTGTGAGACGATGTAAATATCATTTGTCAATGACAGAGTCACCTTGCAGAACAAGTTAGGTAGATTTAAGCCGCTGACAAACGTCAGAGGTTTTTCTTAATAGAAAACCTATCTCACTGGACCTGAAGTCTGAAATGTGGTTGAAAATATTCAAAAGAAGTCAACGGATATTAAAGCTTATTTGTGCTTTGATAGTTAAGAATATAAAGTGGTTACGTTCTTATGAGTTTGCTAGGAGAAAAGATTAAGGGTCAAATTTTATTGAAATGCAGAACCAATATAAACTAAAATATTGGTTGGACTAAAAAAAGGTTAAGGAAAGAATTGTATGTCCTCTCTTCGTGCATTATCGTAAGATATCTCTTGTAAAATCATGGAATGATCTCCATAAAATTAAAAGATACCAAATTTTGTAAAAAATATACTATAAATTTGCCAACAAACTTGTGAAGTTCACTTTAACTATTATTTAACTAACCTACCTACATACTATTAACTCTACCTGAGTCGCTTTAAGCTTCCACGAGAAAACCAAAAAGCCTTTAGCTGAACAAAGCTCAAAATAATAAATTCATCTCACACAAAAATGTATCGGGCCGAAGCCTCCATTGCGTAGAAGGCCAATTGATAACTCTATGCTACGAGCCCTAGTCTACGAGTGAGGCTGCGCGCCAGTTTCCAACGGCACTCGTAGTCGGAAAGACGTGGTTTCGTAGCTACCGAATTATTCGCTGGTTTCGAAGGGAGATGAAACACGCCGTGATCAGGATTGTGTGTTTGCAAATGTGATTCGCGAACGTGGTGAGTGAATTTTTAGTTGAATTAATTCATACTGAATTTGTGTGTTATTTCTCGTGATTGATTAAAATATGAGTTTGTTTTTGTGAATAATTAACTAACCATTTTTCTTAGATATTTTAATTTGTATGATTGAAAAAGGATACAATAAATACAAGTGATTATTTACAGATTCTGTACCAAAAAGAAAAAAATAATAAAGAAACTAAATTTCGAAGTAAAAGTTGTAGGGACAGGAAATTAAAATTGTTTATCGCGTTTTATCATAGACTGCGAAAGCGTATTTCCGTTTAAAGTCACACTTTAGACCCAACTCAATCAATAGTTGAACGAAATGATTTAAAGTTTTTCAGATAAAGCTTTTTATTATAATGAACGAGGGTGTAGTGAGAGGTACTTATAACCGGCGGGTACATATAAGGATGGGTGTATGAATGTCAATGAAGTGGATTGCATGGGTCGGAACAAGTGATGATATGTGATTTCTGTCACCCTTCTAAAGTGAAACAAGGGGTACATGTATTGGAGGTGGAATATAAATATTAAGCGATGGTTTTAAATAATTATATAAAAATAGTTTTTTAGTAAGTATTCAATAATTAAAATTCAATTTTAAAAGAAAGTATGTTACTAATTGGCATTTCACAAATGATTAATTAAACTGTATTTTTTAGATTTTTTTACGCTTACATTATTACAATGTGTTCCTAAGTTAAATAAATTTAATAGAAGATTATTTCAATTTATAGCACCAATTATTATTTATAGCTGTTGATTATATTCATTTATTATTATTTATTTCTAAATAATAATCATAAATTGCTTTACAAAAATATATTTCATTGAATTTGCAAATATTGATATTAATACCTGTAATAATACTTAGTTTCCTTCACTGTAAATTAGAAACAGGGTTAATATCATAATTTCCCTTAGGAGGAATCCTAACACCGTGTCACGTTCAGGATATATAGTGGATTTCTATCTACTATTCTAGAACTACTAATAAACTCAATAATAATGACTTTAGCATTTATAACTACCGAGTGTGTATGAGGAGGCGTAACTTCAGCAGTATCTATAACTGCCGAGTGTAAATGAGGGGTTGTAAGAATGAAGGGAAAGTGTTGTGCCATGATCTTGGCGAGTGG